>SZWC01013849.1:23237-76179 GCA_023375785.1 Penium margaritaceum
GCGTCGCTCAACATGGATCGCACCATGTTAAGGATTGTGCGATTCGCTCTCTCTGCGACGCCATTCTGTTGTGGGGAGTGTGGAGTTGTTTTCTGCCACTCAATCCCCTTGCTCTTCATCCACCCAAGGCACCCCGCATATTCACCGCCGTTGTCACTCCGGAACGCCTTCACCTTCAACTCTGTTTGCCGCTCCACATCAGCCACAAACTCTTGCATGCACGCAAGGACCTCACTCTTCCGCTTCATTGGGTAGAGGTAGAGTTTCCGGCTGTGGTCATCGATGAAGGTGAGGAAGTAGCGAGCTCCGCCGATGGAGCTCTCAAGCGGTCCACACACATCTGTGTGTACCACGGCCAGTTTTGCCGATGCACGCGTCCCCTTGGCGACAAACGGCTGCCGAGTTGATTTGCCAATGATGCATGGCTCACACACGGTCTCCTTGGTTCCATCAAGGCCGCTGATTTGGAGACCCCGCACCACTTCCCTCTTAGCCATCTCCTTCACTGTCGATTGAGAAATGTGGCAGAGTCGGCGGTGCCATAGGTCCAGGTCTCCTCCATCCTTCGTTGCAAGATTGGCGGCGTTGGATCCCACCCGGCTGCTGAGGATCTTCGCGCGTAGCAGGTACAAGTCCTCCTCCCTCTTGGTACGCGCAATCACCTCACCTTTGCCCTCTTTGCGGATGACGGCCTCCTTCTTTGTGAAGAGCACCTCAAGTCCCTTGTCGGTAAGGCGGCTGACGGAGAGCAGGTTTGCCCCAAAGTTGGGCATATGCAGCACATCGTAGATTGTGCTCGTGACAGGTTTGCCATCCACAATTGACTCAATGCGGACATTACCCTCACCGGCGGCCACCTCTGTTTTTCCATTCGCCACCGTCATGCATCTCTCCGAGGTGCCGTAGGTGACAAATGCCGCCCTGTTGCATTGCATGTGGCGGCCTGATCCGGAGTCGATGACGGCAACTCCCGGATCCTTCAAGTTGGTGGAGTTGTACGCCATAAGGGCGTGCTCATCTTTCTTCCCGCCCCGCTGCGACCGATCTATTTTTTTCTTGGGACAGTTGCGCGCGTAGTGGCCCTCCTTGCCGCAGTTGAAGCACTCCCCCTTCTTGTCACCCTTCTTGGTGCCCTGTTTGGCACCCTTCCACTTGTCGCCTCGGCCTCCACTTTTGAGGATGAACCGTGTAAGCTGAAGTTGATGCCGATGCACTCTCTCGACCTCCACGTCGCATCCACTCATTGCGCACGTACTCAGCAACCTTCGGGTACTTGAGCTCGTCGGAAGGCCAGCCACCAAGGACTGTGATCATAGGACTCCAACTGTCCGGCAAGGCCAGAAGGAGGATCATAGCTTGCAACTGAGAGTCGACCTCCCAACCAGTGGCCACGCACTCTGCTGCGAGCGACTCAATCTGCTGCATGATCTCCATCATGTTTTCGCCTTCGTTGGCTCGGAGGGTGATGAGCCGTTTGAAGATGAAGAGCTGATTGGCAAGGTTGCTTGACTGGTAGATGGAGCAGAGTTTTGACCATGCGTCTGCGGCCAGGGTGCATCCTTGGATGTGCCCAAGTTGTGGTGTGCATAACGCGGACACAAGGAGCGCCAACGCCTTTTTGTTGCACTTCTTGTATGCCTCCTTCACCTCAGCCATTGCAGTCTCCGGCGGAGCAGTCTCATCACCTTTTACGAGCTCAAGCAGTCCCTTGTCGTCGAGGAAGACCTCAAACTGCCACCTCCACGAGGCAAAGCCTGTCCCATCAAACTTAAGGATAGCGCGGCTGCTCTTTTGCTTGCTGGTTGCCATGTCTTGCTGTTGGAAGCGTGAAATCAAGCTGACTTTGAACCCCTTAGGGGCGTGGGCCCATAACCCTTTGTTGGCATGAGGGTGAGTGTGCACCCTAGAGGGTCCCTAGCAGTGGCTGTTTCACACCACCAACTGTTTTTTGGAGAGACTAAAACTGTGGAGGCAACTAGTTCCAAGGATGGAAGAAAACTGGTCAGAGATTGAGGCAATAGTTTTTGGCCTCAATTGACTGGGAATGTACACTTGATGAAGGCTCACAAGAAGTGTCATTTTATAGCCACTGATCTAAGCTTTCCAGAACACCAAAGCATGCTAGATTTGGAGCTTCCTAGCAGATTCTATGGCTTCTAGAGTGCTCCTTGGTAGGCTGTCCTTTTCCCACCTAGGAAGGCATCCCTTCCCTCCTCTAGAAGCTTCTGCCCCTTCCTAGATTCCTCAGCTTGCTTCTAGTAGGAGGGAAGGTGTCCAGAAGACCAAGACACCTCTAGATGCCTTGTAGGACAAGTCACCCCTTCTAGAAGGTGTGCCACCTTCCTGGACCCTCACCTGGCCTTCTAGAAACTTAAAGAGGAACTCTAGAGGTTGAGCTAGCTTCCTGGCATCTGTTTTCCACCTCCCTTGAGGCAGGGCAGAATTTCATCTTGTGGGACTTGAACCCGGGCCCCTGCCTCTCTAGGTGAACACCATTAACCACTAAGCCACCTTGGCTTGTCTTTTTGGTGTTCCTTTTTGGAGTCACTCCTGCCATGGTGAGGAGCATTACTCCAACACTAGACTTGAGCTTGTAGGCTCCACGCTTGAGCAGTGCCACTCCCTTGGTTTTGGGCACACTCTCAACCATCCTGTTTGTGAACTCTTTCTTACCCTTTCTTGCACCCTCATTTTTGCCCCCCTTACCTCCGTCTTCCTTCTTTGGAGCCCTACACTCACGTGCCCTGTGTCCAGGTTTGCCATGGTTGTGGCACATCCCAAGATGCTTTGAACCCCTTCCACAGCCACCATTGCCTTTTCCTCCACCGCCATTACTTTTGTTGCCACTCCGACTAGAAGAGGAGTTGCCACCACGACCACCGTATCATGCAGTGTAGACCAAATTTTTGGCTCCATAGCCAGTGTGACACATGGCCTCATCGCGCATGTACTCCGACGCTGTTTCATACGTTAGCTCCTCCTCCTCCCAACTGCCCAAGACAGTGATGAGAGGATCCCAGATTTTAGGTAGCTCCATGAGGAGGATCATGGCTTGCATGTTGGTGACAATTTACTAGTTCATTTGGGTCAGTTGTAGTAGTCATTCAAACTCCTCCAGGACGTCCAGAATGGACTCTCCCTTGCTCACTCTCATCCCAATCCGTTTTTGAAGAATGAATTGGCGATTGGCATGAGCCATTGACTGGAGCACACGTGCAAGCTTTTCATAAGCCTCGAATGCATGTGTGATACGATGGAGCTGGACATGTTGTGACTTATGCACAGAGGTCACAAGGATGGCCAACACCATGCCGTTTTTTCTGCTCCATGCTTTATACCCAGGGTTGTCTTTTGGTGGCTCAACCTCTTCTTCAAGGAACATCTTCAAGTAGCCGCAAACTCTCATGAAATTCTCAAAGTGCCATTTCCACAAGGGGAAACATATCCCTGTGAACTTTGACATGCCATTGTTGATTTGCTCAAGATTGAGCGTCGTTGGTATCTTCATGCAACTTCTCTACTCCTCTTCTTCTCTACTTTGTTGAGGCCGATGCAGGCTGATGTAGGTTGTTGTCTGCTACGGGTGCAAATCCATTACTTATCCCTCAGCCGTTGATCACCTGGAAATAGAGAAGAATTCATTCTAGCGAACCTGCGGTCGTGCCTCCAAGGGCAAAGCTTATCTTGGTTAGGGCCTAAGGGTCGTACCTCCAAGTGTAGACCTTGTTGTTGGTCTTTTTTTGCTAAGTTCCAGCACCCGCCATTGGAGCTAATGGAGCGAATGGAGCAGATGGAGCTGATTGAGCTCATGGAGCTAATGGAGCTGATGCGCACTACAAAAGAGAGAGGGCAAGAGAGCACGCAGAAGCGTGCCTGACAACTGGTCAGTGTGGGCCCATAATCCTTCTTAACCGGCCTGAGGCAACAGACAGGAAAACAAAGCCAACATAATGGCACTTGCAGTCTGCACCTGATGTTTCAACTAGGACAGGATATCACCCTCAGAATCACGGCTCTACAACAAGCAGTTCATAAGAATCACTTCCTAGGACTATGTCCTTCGCACCTAGTCACTTTCACACAAGGAGCAAATTCCTAGGGCTTAGACCAACAAGTTCTTCTTCATTGTCTACCTTTGGTGGAAAACTTTCTTAGGAGTCTCAAAGGTAAGAAAAGTAATGAACCACAAGTAACTGATGGTTACCTTTAGTCCTAGAGGTAGCCTCTAGCTTTGGCGGGCAGTAGCTCCTCGGAGGAGCCACTTTGGGCACAATCTAGACTACATCATCCCCCCTGCCTACATGGTGCTCTCTGTGACCGCCAAGTGGCGCAATCCACCAAGAAGGACCTTGGAATGTTTTGATATGTCTCTCTGAACATTCCTTTCCCCCTTTTAGTCGTCGGGGCTGGGTTTGACCCAATGACCTCTTAACCTAAATACTAACTCTGGAACTTCCAAGCCACAAGGAGTTGTTTTAGGTAGTGTTTGTTGGCTTTGCTTTCCAGTTTAGACCAAGAGGATTTAATCCAAAGGAGCAGTGCATGCCTTGACTACGTGGATCAGACTTGAGGGACTTACTCCAAGGGAGCAGTGCATGCCTAGTCTTTCCCGTGCCAATCCAAACTTAAGCTATGGACAAGGGGTACATCACATGAACAAAGAGGTGTTGATTGCGGTGCCTAAGGGACTCAACGATCAAGGGGGCAAGGTATACAAGCTCATGAAAGTGCTCTATAAACGGAAACATGTCCAAAGGATGTGGTAGAAGGAAAAAGATGACTTCATTGCCAGGCTCTCTTTCACGCAGTACAAGGAATGATCCTAACATGTGTGTGCAAGAGGATAAGTCAGGCGTGATGCTGGTTGCATTATGCATGGATGACTTGATCATATGCCTGTTCTATGTTGAGTTATTGAATCAAATAAGTCAGATCTCAGTAGAGGATAAAAGGTAGAGGACATGGGTCCTCTCAAGTTCTACCCCGGAATAGCCGTCCACAGCAATGGAGTAGAAGGTACCATCAAATTAAACCAGACCAAGTACATCGTGGAGGATATGATACCATAAGGTATAGAGGATTGCAAGCCCATCAACACACCCATGAGCATATACTACAAGTTGTCCTCGTTCATGAGCCCCAGCATTGAAGCGGAGCTACGTGACATACAGAACATTCTTTACATGTCCGCTATTGAAATCCTTGTTTTTGATCTGGTATGCTCCTTGCCGATAGCTGAAGTTTGTACAAGCATAGGAAAGATTAGGCATGTAGTGCTCCCCTGATATCATCCCCCTGATTCTGGTCCAGATAGACGAGGCATACACTGCTCCTTTGGACCAAGTTCCCTTGGTCTAAATGGGATACTATAGCCAGAAAAAACCACCTACGCCAACTCCTTGTGGCTTAGATGTTTCAATGTTAGTCTCTAGAGCGAGAGGTCTCTGGGTCACACCATGCCCCAATGACTAATTTTCATTGTGACCAAAAGTGAGAGAGGAAGGTTTTGAGAGAAATTGCACAATATTCTACGATTCTTCTTGGTGGCTGGTGCCACATGGTGGTTACAGAGGGTGCCATGTAGGCAAGGGGGATGATGCAATCCAAGATTGCCCGCAATGTGAATCATCCAAGGAGCCACTGCTCACCTAGGCTAGAGGCTGGCTCTAGGACTAAAAGTACCTGTCATTTGCCTGTGGTTCATTACTATTTTTTCCTTTGAGACTCCTAACAGAGTTTTCCACCAAAGGCAGACACTAAATAAGAATTGGTTGGCATAAGCACCTGGAGTTAGCTCCTTGCGTGAAAGTGACCAGGTACTATGGACACAGGCAAGGAAGTGATTCCTTTATACTGCTCAGCATGGAACCGTGATTCTGAAGGTAAAATCTCCTCCTACTTGAAATACTAGGAACGGACGGCAAGTGTCATTGTGTCGGCCTTGTTTTTAAGTGAGTTGCCTCATGCCGGTTGACAAAGGGTTATGGGTCCACACTGACTAGTTGTAAGGCACGCTTTTATGTGCTCTCTCGCCCTCTCTCTTTTGCAGCGTGCATCAGATCCATCAGCTCCATCTGCTATATCGACTCCATCAGCTCCAACGACGGGCAATGGCATTCAATAAACAAGGGCTAAGGACAAGCTCTGCCTTTGGAGGTACAACCATTGGGTCCTAACCGGGAGAGGCTCTGCCCTTGGAGGCATGATTGTGGGTTTGCTAGAGTGCATTCTTCTTTGTTTGCATGTGATCAATGCTTGAGGGGTGAGCAACCGATTTGCATCTTCTAAATTAGTAGCAAACAATAGCCTAAATCAGGCCACACTAGGCTCAACGAAGCAGAATAGCAGAGAAGCAGTATGACGGCACCAACAACGCTCTATATTAAGCAGGTCAATGGTGGCATGGCCAAGTTCAAAGGGAAAGGTTTTTCATTGTGGCAGTGGCAATTTGAGATTGTCATAAGAGTGCACGGCTACTTGAAGATGTTCCTTGGAGAAGAGGTTGAACCAACAAAAGACGACCCTGGGTATGAAGCATGGAGAGCCTAAAATGACATGGCGTTGGCCATCTCCATGGCATCACACATGCATCACAGACTTATGAAAAGCTTGCACGTGTATACCGATCTATAGCTCTTGCAAATTGCCTTTTCATCCTTCAAACACTGATTTTGATGAGGGTGAGCGAGGGACAATCGATTCCGGACTTCCTGTTATAGTTTGAAGGACTGTTGTAATGAGTGACCCAAATGAGCTGGGAAATTGACTAAAAAAAGTAGGCCATGATCCTCCTCATGACGTTACCTGAAAGCTGGGGTCCTTTTGATCACTGTCTTTAGCGGTTTGAAGGAGGAAGATTTGACGTATGAGGCACTTTTGGAGTATGTGAGCAACAAGGCCATGCGTTGTAATGGCAGTGAGGCTAACCTTTTGGCTTTTGCTACACAGTACGGTGGTCATAGTGGCAAAAATTCCTCTACTAGTCAGAGTGGCAATGGAAGCAGTGGCAGTGGAGAAAAAGGCAATGGTGGTGGTATAAAGGGCTCAAATTATCCTGGGAAGTGCCATAACTTTGGCAAACCTAGGCACGGGAGTAGAGGGCTCCCAAAAAGGAAGAAGGAGGTAGTGGTGGCAAGAAGGAGGGTGCAGGAAAAGGTAAGAGAGATCTTAAAAACATGGCTTCAAGTGTGCCCACGACCAAGGGAGCATCACTGCTCTAGCGTGGAGCCTATGGGCTTGACTTTGGCAAGTACCACCACTCCTCAAGGGAGAAGGATGGGTTCATCTCCATTGGGGACACCGAACATTGCTTCACGTGTGCCAATGATAGCCTTGTCTATACACAAGGTGAGGGAGACAAGATAATGAGCAGCAACGTGAATGGTGCTGAGAAAGACTTGAAGCTGGAGCACGTTGTCTACATGCTATCTTTTCCGACAAACCTCTTGTCGGTGTCGAAAATTATAGACCACGACATGACGATCGTCTTCACTGAGGAGGAGGCCGTGACTGTCAATAACAAGAATATGAAGATCTATTATTCCAAGGAGAGTCTCGTTGCACTAGTCCCAAGAGTTCATGGGCTCTACGTGTTATAGACCAAGCCCGTTAAGAACACAGATGAAGGGTATGCAGGAGTTGAAGAGTCCAAGTCTCCAAAGCTTGACATTGCACCATAGGCCGTTACCATGGAGGCCAACTCCACCAAAGACATTGATGTAGAGCTGTGGTACATGCGCTTTTGGCCATGTCGCTGATCCGAAGCTAGAAGCTATGCAACAGCATGAAGTGGTCCATGGGATGGAGGGATATAAGGCTAAGGATGAAGGAAAGTGCAAGAAGCTGTATGAGCCATGCCTCCAAGGTAAGGCAAATAGAAAGCCCTTTGAGCGTCCTGGGTAACATGCAGTAGAAATCTTGGACCTGATTCAGTGTGACGTGTACGAACCATTTCTCACTCCCTCAAATGGTAACAGGAAGTACTTCCTGGCATTCATAGATGATCACCATACAAAAATGTGGATCTACTTCCTCAAGGCACAGGGAGAGGTCAAGGACAAGCTGCAAGAGTTCATGACCATGGTTGAGCGGTAGACTCGGAAGAAGGTCAAGGCATTGCACAACAAAAACGTTGGTGAGTACGAGGCATGCACCAATCGGTTGAGCAAGTATGGCATCAACCATTAAACCACCATACCTTAGACCTCCCCGAGCAATGGAATTGCCGAGAATATGAACCTGACTATCCTTGGCGTGACACAAAGGATGCTCTTTGATGCCAAACTCCCACCTTGCTTTTGGGCTGGAGTTGCAAGAACTGCTTGCTCCGTTGTAAATATCATTTCGGCATCACCACTTGGGATGCATGAAAACAAGCAGCAAGTGAAGCAGCTGAGGACGTCGCGGGAGGCCTGGTCAAGGAAGAAGGCAAATGCTATAAACTTGAGGGTCTTTGGCTCCATTGCCTGGGCAAAGGTCCAAGGAGGAGAAGGAAGTGGCAAGATGGATGCATGCATTTGCAGGTGTCTAATGGCCGGCTATGACACTACACACAAGGCATATAGGCTTTGGGACCAAGCAATTGGAAAGCTTATTGGGAGCCAATACATTAAGTTTCATGAAGGCACACTCGGCAAGGGAGAGCTGCTGGATCCAATCCATGCTCCAAAAGTCAGGAGAGTGGGTTGTGTTGCTTGAATCAGGTGATCATCACCTAAGAACTGGCACATGGTGCAAGTGAAACATGGTGATGGTGCAGTAAAAAGAGTGGCTATGCAGGCTGACACAACGATGGATTCTGACACTGTTTCTGAGTCGTCCGAGGCCTCTGAGTCCAATTCTGAGGCCACTGACTCTTCCTTGAACAACAAATCATCGGCACCACAAGCGTCATCCAAACAGGAGCAACAAAAGTTGCTAAGCGTTGAGGTACCACCAGCCACACTCTAACCTAGTGCGTTCTAGAAGACACCTCCGCCTAAGTACGATGCTGAGAGTACGGTATGGACCAGACTCAACTAGTCATCTTCGGCTCAAGAAGAGCCTGTGACCTTGTCGGAGGCAACGAACATGTCAGATGCGGGCAAGTTGAAGGAGGTAGTGGAAAGCCAACACCCATCCATTAAAGAGAAGGGAACATGGGTTCTGGTGGAGAGACCGCCCAATGCCCACGTGGTGGGGTTGATGTGGGTGCTCCGAAAGAACTTCAAGCAGGATGGTACTATTGACAAGTACAAGGCAAGATTTGTAGCAAGGAGACCTTCACGCATGTGGTCACCTTTGCCTCCATCAGATTTTTGTTTGGCATCGCTCCTGCAAAAGATCCTGAGGTCCACCAGATGGATGTCAAGATAACTTTCCTTTAGGGGAAGCTAGACAAAGAGGTGCTGATGGAATTGCGCGAGAGTGTCAAGGCTCAAGAAGGCAAGTTATGCAAACTCATTTAAGTGCTCTATGGGATGAAACAAGCCCCAAGGATGTAGTAGAAGGAGATGGAAGGGTTCATGACTGGGCTCAAGTTCAGTCACTCCTAGAACTACCCTCATGTCTATGTGTGTTGGGACGTGGGCCATCTGGCTCACTTTCAGATCCACAAGGGAAAGTTCCAAAAAGATTCCAGATCCCTATTCCAATCCTTAATCTGATTTCACGATTAGAAAGATCATGTGGCAAATTGTCTAAGGTTCAAGTTTCAGGCCGATCTAATAGTTGCATTGAAAGATATGAACTTTTAAAGTTTCTGGGGTCATCGACCGCCAGTTTCTGGGTTACCATTATCCACAGCTCCATGCCATAGCCTGAGGAAAGGAAAAGGTAAAAAGTCCGGGGTCAAGAATTGATGAGAGAAGTATTCAAAAAGGTTCTTGATCTTAGGATTGCCTTGTCAGAATGTGCTGACTAGGAAAAAGGTAATTCTCCTTGATTTTTAGGTGAGGTGAGATCCTTGTGTCCTAGCGATGGACACATGGCGATTCTCCATGGGATTTTGAGTGATGTGACCACTAGGAGTGAGCCATGAGAGCATTCTCAAGCTCTTTAGGTCATGTTTGCTTTTTCAGCCCGATTGCTAGGTTAACGTCTTCTCTTACGTGAGATTGCGGACTCTAGTATGTGAGGCTTAACCTCCATGGCTAAGTGGTGTTGCTTGTCAGAGGACTGACTTGCCCAAGCTCTAGCTCTATATGTACTCCATTATTTTGAGTGATTCAAGAACCATTCTTCAGCACAACTGATGCCCTTCTAGTCCAATGTGCTCGCTGCTCCAAGGCCACCCCTATCCTGCAGATCCAACACTTGGTATCAGAGTTAGATTTTTCCAGTTTCAACCAGTGCAGGTCGTGACTTTGAGAGTGAGGGGTTATGGTCAAAGCTTGACAAAACTTGAAGATCCACCAATGGAATTTAATGTTTGCAAGAGAAGCTGTCCAACGAGCCAAAGATCGCGACCATCAACCAGTCAGATGCAGAGGTATGTGCAAAACAAGGTCAGCCAAGGCTACTCTCTTTTCTCTAAGTAAGGCTTGTTGAAAATTTGCCCCTCCACATGCCCAAGTGCGGCGCCGGGAGGCGTTGACGAGCCGCCATTAAGAGGAAATTCCACGCTGGAAGATCTGGCCATTTGAGGATTGCTCGGATCCAAGAATGGATGATTGCCCCTCATAGGTGACAAGTTGCTGAATCCGGTCAAAGTTGTTTCACTAGAATCAGACAAGTATTGAGAAAAACATGGCCTTCCAAAGTTGGGGTGTGCGCATCGGCTCTGGGAGCTGGGTGCGACTCGAAATCCGATGGATGATTGACCGGACAGAGTAACAAAAGTGCCATCTGTAGATTTTGCTCCAGAAGGTCTACGGAGGCATCCGGTGGATAATCCACCAGATCCTGTACTACAGTTTGTTACTAAGGGACAACCAAATTCCTGGCTCGGCGTAAAAAACTCAGTAGTATGCTTTGTTACTCGGGGACAATCAAAATGTTGACTGCAGGTCCGCGGACAAGTTTCGAACCTCGCCACACCCCATCACCAAAATCGACCGAAAAGCAGCGAATGTGCGTGGAAACAGTATAGGGGACCCCTACACCATGTGCAATGGGATGTGCGCCTTGGGAAAGGCGCTTTGCAGGTGACGGAAGGCGCCATGGCGAGTGGCGGCATCAGGCTTGTGTGGTGGGTGAGACCTGTGCTTCGGCAAACGTAACTTGGGCTATGCTTGGCCAAATCAAGCAGAGTTTGGTGCCTCAGAAAGCTCACGACTAGTCCTATAAATGTTGTGATCATGTCCATGCTGAAAAAATAATGAAAAATTGCGTTCTTTCCTTTGCAAAAGTGACTGTCTCCAATGGCCTGCTCACATAGCGTGAGGCGACCACAAAGCTCATGCTCAGTCTCAGATTCGTCCAAAACAGAAGACGTAGACCACCAAGAGACAATTATAAGAACATCGGGACTGCATCACGCGGATTCCTCTTGAAAACAATTCATGGGCCCACTGGTTTGATCGCCTCCAATGATCACATCTTCCGCAGCGCATGTGATCGTCATCGTGGATGTCGTTGTGAAGTTTTGAGAACCTGTCCGAGTAGAAGATGCGCAAATGGCGTAGAAGGAGACGTAGCCTATTCTAAAGTATGCTGGTGGCTCGGGCTTTGAGCTCTGGAGGTGGCACTTTGAGTTGCACCTCACGCATAAGGGGCTGCTGGACGTCATGTTGGGAAAGGAGGTGCTTGCACAGGCGACTGCTATGTACGTGGAGAAGTAGGCATTTGAAAAGAAGAAAACGGAGGCGCTTATGCTCTTGGTGTCCGGGACAGCCGAGTCACAGTGGAGCTACTTTGAAGGCTGCAAGCTGGCAGTCGAGGCCTAGAGAAAACTCTGTGCTATCCACCAGTCCAAGTCGCTCCTAAACAAAATCTTCACGATGAAGCGGCTCCTCACGGTGAGAATTGAGGAGGGAGATGATGTCATCTCTGCCATGTAGCAGATCGAGCCGCTCGCCTCACAATGACATGGGGTGGAAGATTGACATGCAGCTGGCCCTCCTCATGGCCCTACCTGATAGTTGGGGTCCACTCATCAGCATCCTCAGAGGATGGTCAGAGGAAAAGCCCACCTACAACGTGATCGCAAAGTACATCCTCAACGAGGTGCAGTGCCGGAGCTGCGGGGAGTACTCGTCTTCCTCATGAGCCCTCGTCACCAAAACTCTTGGTGGTGGAAGCGGGAGCAAAGGAAGCGGCAAAAGACGCAGCGGCAAGAAGGGTACCAAGAAACGTATGTACCGGAACTACGGCAAAGAGGGCCATTGGGCCTGTGAGTGCCCAGAGGAGGTGAAGACCGGCAGCAAAAACACCAAGGGATGGTCGCTCCTCAACGGCAACAAGAACTACTTCCTCAAGAAGGCCAACAAGTGGTGCTTGGATTCCGGGGCCGAGGAGCACACCCAAGTCGAGAAGGTTGGGTTTGTCACTTATGAGAAGTCCTCAAAGACAGTGGTGGTCGCGAACGACAAAGTTGAGCCCGCGGCCGGCCAAGGCGACGTGGAGGTGGAAGTCATGGTGGGCAGTAATGAGCTATGCACAACCCGTGATTTGCATCACGTCCCCGGCCTGGCTGACGTCTTGAGTGTCAGGCACTCGACGGACAAGAGGTATGAGGTGCTCTTCCGCAGGAAAGGCATAGTTATGTGGATCAATGGCGATGGCGAGATTGTTCAAGAGGCAAAGCGTGAGGGTGGTCTCTACATTGTGGAGACCAAGGTGGTCCCTGCGGCATCGGATGCAACAGATTCACAGGAGCGCGTCGTCAACATGGCCAAGGGAGGAAGCGTTGATCTCAAGCTCTAGCACCGACGGTTGGGGAATTTGGCACCTGCGACCGTTAAGAAGATGGCGAAGCATGACATGGTGCGCGGCCTCGTTGTCGACGGTGCAGCAGCCGCGGCAGCAGATGCAACAGCGCACAAAAAGTGTGAGCCTTGCATTTTGGGTAAGGCACGTCGCAAGCCGTTCAACATAAACGAGGCTCACGCAAAGGACCTACTCAAGGTCATGCACAACGACGTGTGCAAACCATTCAAAATGCCGTCAAACAACGGCCTGAGATACTTTGTCACCTGAATTGATGACTGGAGTAGAAAAATCTACGTGTGTTTCATGAAGCATAAGGGTGAGGCCATGGACTGTCTAAAGGATTACGTTGTAGCGGTAGAGACTCGCCAGAAGGTCAGAGTGCTACGGAGCGACAGAGGCGAAGATTACGTGGGTTACAACGGATGGATGAAGCAACAGGGCATCAAGTGGGAACCCACTACGCCGTACTCGGCACAGTCCAACAGAGTGGCGGAGCAGGTAAACTAGACGCTGCTCAACATGGTGCAGACCATGCTTGTGGATGCAAGATTGCGACGAAGGTTCTGGGCAGAGGCCGTGCGTACAATGAGATTCCCCTTTGCACCTGGTCTGCTACACGGATGCAGACTATGCCGGTGATGTGGACAAGCGGGAGTCCACATCCGGCTACGTGTTCTTTATCGCTGGTGGAGCGGTCTTGTGGTGCAGCAGGAAGCAGAGATTACGTCGGCACCTCTGTAGTGGAAGCAAAATACATCGCGCTGGTCGAGGCGGTCAAGGAGGCGGTGTGGCCCTGCAAGTTGCTGGTGGAGCTGGGCGTATCGCAGCAAGAACCAACGGTGGTGGAAGCGGACAACACTTGCTCCATCTTGCTGATCAACAACCCGACGCAACACAAGAGGAAAAAACAGATCAATGTGTGTTACCACTACGCATGGGACATGGTAAAAAAGGGGCAGGTGGTGCTGCAGCACTGCAACATGGACATGCTTGTGGATTGCGGCACTGGGAGACACCGACGAGTCGCCAGAAAGGGGATTCTGTGCCGGTGGATTTGGCGACTTGAGGATTGCTCAGATCCTAAAATGGATGATTTCCCCTGAAAGACGCGGAGTTGCTGAATCTGGTCAAAGTTGTTTCACTAGAATGCAACAAGTGTCGAGAAAAATATGGCCTTCCAAAGTTGGGGTGTGCGCAGCGGCTCTAGGAGCCGGTTGCGACTCGAAATCTGGTGGATAATGGACCGGACCAAGTAACAAAAGTACCATATGGAGATTTTGCTCCGGAAGGTCTGTCAAGGCGTCCGGTGGATAATCCACCGGATCCTCTACTGCAGTTTGTTACTGAGGGACTTGGCCAAAATCCTGGCTCGGGGTCGGAAACTCAGAAGTATGTTTTGTTACTTAGGGACTTTGTCAAAATTCTGACTGGAGGTCCGTTGTGTGAGCCATGCCTCCAAGGGAAGGCAAAGAGAAGGCCCTTTGAGTTTAATTGGCAACGTAGAGTAGAAATCTTGGACCAGACTCATTGTGATGTGTGCGGATCATTGTGCAGCCCTTCGAACGACAAGAGCAAGTACTTCATGACCTTCATCGGTGACCACAATGTTGATCTGATATGTCCAAAGTCCATAGCTGACATTTGGAGACGCACAGGACAGAGTGGGTATTCAGTGCTCCCTTGGAGTAAGTCCCTTAAGTCTGATCCAGATAGAGAAGGCATGCACTACTCTTCTGGAGCAAGTCCTATTGGTCTAAGTGAATAGTATAGCCAACAAACACTACCTCAGACATCTCTTTTAGGTTTAGACGTTCTAGAGTTGGTCTTTGAAGTGAAAGATCATTGGGTCAAATCCTAGCCCAGTGACTAATCTTCTTTTTGACAAAAAGAATGACAACAAGGTTCTTAGGAAAATCTGTGAACATTCTAAGGTCCTTCTAGGTGGCTAGCGCCACTTGACGGTATCACAGAGCGCCATGTAAGTATGGAACAGGATGCAATCCAGATAGCCTCCATTGTGGCTCATCCAAGGAGCCACTATGCGCCAAGGCTAGAGGCTTGCTCTTGGACTATACGTACCTGTCAGTTGCCTGTGATTCATTACATTTGTTACCTTAGGGAGTCCTCACAAAGTTGACCACCAAATGCAGACGCTAATGTAGCATTGGTTGGTCTAAGCCCTAGAAGTTGGCTCCTCACGCGATAGTGACCAGGTGCTAAGGACACAGTGTAAGAAAGTGATTCCTATGAGTTGCTTTCTGTGGAACCGTGATTGTAAGATTGATATCTCCTCCTAGTTCTAATACTAGGAACATACGGCAAGTGCCATTCGGTCAGCCTTCTTTTCTGGTCCGTTGCCTCACGCCGGTTGACAAAGTGTTATGGACCTATACTGACTAGTTGTAAGGCACGCATCTATGCGCTCTTTTACCCTCTCTCTCTTAAAGTGTGCAGCAGCTCTATCAGCTCCATCTGGTCTATATGCTCCATCAACTCCAATGGCGGGTTTTGGAACTTAGCAAAAAAGGGGTAAGGACAAGCTCTACCCTTGGAGGTACAAATCTTAGGTCCTAACCAGGATAAACTCTGCCCTTGGAGGTACAACCATATGCTTGCTAGAGTGCTTTCTTCTTTGCTTACAAGTGATGTACAGTTAAGGGAAAAGTGACGAATTTGCACCTTGTAAACCGGTAGTAGAGAATAGCTGACGTCAGCTCACATCGGCCTCAACAAACCAGAGAAGCAGAAAACTAGTATGACGATACCGACGACGCTTAGTTTTAGGCACGTCAACGATGGCAAGTTCATAGGAATATGTTTCCCCTTGTAGAAATGGCAATTGGATATTATCATGAGGATGCGTGGCTAGTTGAAGATGTTCCTTACAGAAGAGGTTGAACTTCCAAAAAAAGATGCTGGGTTACAAAGCATGGAGAGTAAAAAATGACATGGCCCTTGCCATTCTTGTGACAACAGTGCATGAGTCACAACGTGTCCATCTCTAAGGCATAACACATGCATCAAAAGGCTATGAAAAGCTTGCACGTGTTCACCAATCAACTCTTCTTGCAAATCTCATCTTGTAATGAGACCAGCAAAGGAGAGTCGATTCCGGACTTCTTTCTGCAGTTCAAATGACTGTTGCTACAACTAACCGAAATGAACCAGGAAATCAATACCAACATGCAATCCATGATACTCCTCATGGCGCTACCTAAAAGCAAGGGTCCTCTGATCACCGTCTTTGGCGGTCGGCAAGAGGAGGATTTGACGTATGAGACAGTAGTCGAGTACGTATGCAAGGAGGCCATGCCTCGCAGTGGTAGGGAGGCTAACGTTTTTGTCTATGCTGCATAGTGCGGTGGTCGTGGCAAGAAATCCTCTTATCGTCAAAATGGCAATGGAAGCAGTGGCGGTGGAGGAAGAGGCAATGCTGGGAGTGGAAAAGGCTGAAAATGTCTTAGAAAGTACCATATCTATGGCAAGCCTGGACATTGGGCACGGGAGTGTAGAGCTCCCAAGAAGGAAGACAGAGATAATAGTGGTAAGAATGAGGGTAAACAAAAGGGTAAAAAGGGGTTGACAAGGGAGTGGCACTATTCAAGCGTGGAGCCTACGGGCTTGAATCTAGCACAAACCACCACTCTTCAAGGGAGAAGGATGGTTTCATCTCTATTGAGAACACCGAACGTTGCTTGAAGTGTGCCAAAGGCAGCCTTGTCCATGCGAAAAACGAGGGAGATAAGTTGATCACCATAAACGTGAACGGAGCTGAAAAAGACTTGAAGCTGGAGAACATCATCTACATGCCATCTTTAACAGCAAACCTCTTTCCGGTATCTAAAATCACGGACCACGATATCACGGTCATCTTTACGGAGAAGAAGGCCGTGATGTTCAAGACTAAGGACATCAAGATCTCCTACCTCAAGGAGAGTGTTGTTCCATAGGTTCATAGAATTGAAGGACACTATGTGCTGCAAACCAAGCCCCTTGATAGTGTACATGAGAGACATGCAACAGTTGAAGAGCCCAAGTCTTGGAGACTTGGGCTCTTCTACCAAAGCCTGATGTTCTACCATAGGTCGTCACCATGGCGGCTAAGTCCACCAAAGACAGATGCTGAACTGTCATACAGGTGCTTTGGCCATGTGGCTCATAGCACACTACATGCTTTGCAACAGCAGGAAGTGGTTCATAGAATGGAGGAGTAAAAGGCCAAGGAGGGAGAGTGCAAGAAGCTGTTTTAGCCATGCCTCCAAGGCAATGCAAAGAAAAAGCCCTTTGAGTGTAATGGCTAATCTGTGGCTGTTATCTTGGACATGGTTCACTCAAATTTCTACAAACCATTTCTCAATCCTTCAAACGGTGGCACTGAGTACTTCCTGACCTTCATTGACGAACACATTGGCAAGATGTGGATCTGCTTCCTCAAGACAAATGGAGAGATCAAGGAGAAGCTACAAGAGTTTTTGGCCATGGTAGAGGGGCAGATAAGCAAAAAGGTCAAGGCATTGCACATAGACAACGGTGGTGAGTATGAGGCTTGCAAATATTGGTTAGGCCAACACGACATCAACCACCAGACCACCACGCTTCACTCACAACTCACCACAACAATGGCGTTATCAAATAGATGAACCAGGCTATCCTCAGCATGACACAAAGCACGCTCTTTGACGCCAAACTTCCACCTCGGTTCTTGGTTGAAGCTGCAAGATTTGGTGGCTACCTTGTGAATCTCACTTCGGCAGCAACACCTAGACGAAGCAGGAAGCAGTAAGAGAAGGACCTAAGTGTTGACCTGATATGCCCCTTGTCCACAGCTGACATTTGGACAAGCACAGGACGGACTAGGCATGCACTCCTCCCTGAAGTAAGTCCCCTAAGTCTCATCAAGATAGACAAGGTATGCACTTCTCCATTGGAGCAGGTCCTTTTGGTCTCAACTGGATGGTAAAGTTAGCAAACACTACCTAGGACAAATCGTTATGCCTAAGACATTTGAGAGTTAGTCTCTGGAGGAAGAGGTCACTAGGTAAAATCCCAGCCTAGTGACTAATTTTCTTTCTGACAAAAAGGGGGACAAGAAGGTTGTAAGAGACATTTTAGAACATACCAAGGTCCGTCTTGGTGGATAGCACCACTTCGTGGTCACGGAGAGCGCCATGTAGGCAGGGGGGATGATGCAATCCAGATAGCCCCCAAAGTGGCTTATCTATGGAGCCACTGCACGCCTAGGCTAGAGGCTGGCTCTAGGACTAAAAGTAGTGGTCAGATGCCTGTGCTTAAGCCCAAGGACTTAGTTCCTTGCACAAAAGTGACCAGGTGTTAAGGACATATTGCAAGGAAGTGATTCACATCTACGTGTGGACGGATGTGACCTGTGCCTCTAGCCTGGAAGGACCCGGGTGTGGATCCGCGGATGACAAGGTCGGTTTGATCGATGCCAAAGATCTGGTTTGAACCACTGGTTTTGGTGGCTGCAGCCCCGCAACCCCTCTTCTCCTCTGGGGGGAAGGGGCTGGATATCCGCAGATCCCACTTTGGATTGAATGGCTGGACCCAAAACCGCAACTCAAGCCATTTTTGTGTCTTTGTGGATCCGATCCGCGGATTGCCAGATCCTGTGAGTCCCCTTAGGCCCAAGCGTTGTAACTCCCAGGATAGAGCTTGTCCTTGGCCCTTGTTTTCTAAGTGCCAGCACCTGTTGTTGGAGCTGATGGAGTACACCGAACAGATGGAGCTGATGCGCGCTGTAAAAGAAAGAGGGAAAAAGAGCACGCACAAGCGTGCCTTACAACTGGTCAATGTGGGCCCATAACCCTTTTTCAACAGGCCTCAAGCAACGGACTAGAAAACAAGGCCGACACAATGGCATTTTCCGTCCCCTCCTAGTATTGCAACTAGGAGGAGATATCATCCTCAAAATGAGGATTCCACACTGAGTTAGATGTTGTGGTAGAATATTATGGATGTTTTGCCATATGTGTGGCTCACATCCGGCATGTTGTCTTTGTTAAGGACTCATGGGTTCCCTAGAGGCAATTAAAAGACGTATCGTCAAATGTGTCTCTAACATTTTGAAAGCTTGAGTGGCGATCCATCATGCATACATACGTACGTGGCTTTGACAAGAAAAAAATCAGATGTGACTCGGAGGCGGTCATGCGCATGTAAGATAGTATGTTGTAAACAAAGGTTTAACCTCATACTAGAATGGTTTGCGAATGTGGACACCGGTGTCAAGCATCTTGCGACGTGGATTAGCTTACAACTCCTCCACTTCACAAGAGGCGTGTGACGCATGTTACACGTCTTTGTAGGATTAGTTGCTTAAAGCTGCCAATCGTGCAAAGACGTCCGACATGCATGCATTAAACCTAGTCACAATGTGAGTGCACACGCTCAGGACAGCACATTCCAGCTCAACCCATCCCCGGCTAGGCTGTATTTTCCATGACCGGCTAGCAGTTTGCATGGGCAAACCGTGCCGCCAACGTGGCGCAGGCATGTGGACGACGTGCCACAATTGTATTTGACAAAGGCGGTACAAGTTGACAAGTTTATACATGCATATTGAGTGATAAAGTACTCAATGTATGTACTTTTGGTGGTAAACCTAGCAAACATTTGTTTTTGTAGTTTTATCACAATCATCGACTTCATACCAGGGTATTCGAGGACAGTAGGCTATCGACACCCAATGGATGGGTTTTGCAGGGCATCGGTCAGTTTGCCTTACAGGGTCTCATGGTTGTCGCTCGCCACCACTTTTTTGACTAAGTCCACCATCCACAGATGGAGGACGACACTCCAGCCGATGATGCAGCTGTCGGTTCAACTCCTCTTGGTGAGGAGGAGAGCGAGAAGAGACAATTGCGGGTGATAAACAGAAGGCATCAGATGACACCAGCGTCATCTGGATTGTCTTCACAAAAATGGATGGACTCACAGGCAAACCTTGCGTGTACTACAACCTCTGCCTGGCTAACTACTGAGGAGCAACAAATCTACCAGGAGCACAGGCAACATGTGGAAGCACATGCGGGTGGACTACACTGCCACATGGAAAATGCTGAAGGAGGATGCGGCGGTAGTGAGTCTACGGTCTGCCACCATCCAAGTCGTCACAGTGGCTGCCGAGATGCAAGGCATCGACCCGGAGAACACGAAGATTGCACGCAGTGTTGTGGATGTAGGCCAAGCCTTCAACAAGAAATATTTCTTCTCTTGCATCTGGAAGCACGTCATCAACAAGAACTGCTCCTCTCTCTCAATGGAGTCGCGCTTGCTACAGCAGGCCCTGCTTTACACCAATCTTGCCGCAGTCTTGCCTGGATGCATGATAGTCTCTCACCAAATCATCATCGTAGCTGTGGCGTACTGAGCACGGATCAAGAAGATACTGACAGAGGTAAAGTCAGTAATAAGCTTCACCATAAATGGGTGGAAAGGAGATAACTGCATAAAATACTCAGGTGTCAATGCTCACTGGATGAGTGACTGGAAGATTAAGACAATGGTCCTGTCTTTCCCACCCATCCCTGAAATTTGGACTGGTGCATGGCTGTTTGAGGTTTTTTGTGAAGCGCTAAAGTCTTGGGGGCTCTGGGACAAAGTCTTTTGCCTGACCGTTGACAACGAGAGTAACAACAAAAGCACGATTGAAAACTTCATCATCTCCGCTGTTCACTGCACCCTTGACAAGGCTGGGTACATCAGGTGCCTTGGCCATGTCATGAATCTTACTCTCAATGACCTGCTCAGTTTGCTTAATGTCACAGACATCATCACAAAGGCACACAACCTGGCTGTTTTCACAACCAAAAGCACACCTCGTGAACATTCGCTGATCAACTACGCCATAGCTGTGGGACTGATATGGCAGAGCCTCCATCTGGACATAGATACTTGCTGGAACACCACGCTGCACATTATGACATGTATGTTGCATCTGAAGCCGGTCCTGCCTGGCTGGTTGGATGGGTATGGCCGAGATGATTAGGGCCTACAACCCACCACAGACTAGTGGATACTTCTTGCTCTCCTCACGGTCATCTTGCAGCCATTCAAGGCCTACACAGACGACATGAGCGGGAGCAAGTATCCAACAATAAACCTTGTCATTCCATTCTTTGAAAGTAGTAACAGTAGAGCAAAACAGCAAAAAAGAGGCACATCAGGCAGGCTGGATGCAAAGGAGACGCTACTGTTGGCAATGAAGTCCAAGCTTGAAGCGGCCTTGCAAAAGCTCAAGAAGTACGTGTGTCTCCTCGGTGAATGGCATATCATGGCCACCACAGCTGACCCGTGCTTTTGACACTGCTTTCACGAGGACATGCACAAGCTCATGGACGTTGCCAACGCGGCCGCTTAGTACGCAAAGGTGCTGGAGCTGTTGTAGGCATACTATGCCAGGGTTGAGGAGCATTGAGCAGGAGCAGCTGAAAAGGGCAGCCACAGCTAGTGCAGGGACGGAGCGGCTAAGTCCTTGGCACATCGGTGGCAGCCAAGAGTCATCCACCACTAGGGTGTCGTCCTCAGCCTCAGTGCAACAGCTCCGTCCTCGGCTAGATGAGCAACGTGTTGAGGACGATCCATTTCTGCAGGCTGCCCTCGCTGACCTGATGGCAGGCATGCTTGAAACTCCTAAAGCGGCTCCTGAAGTAGAGGAGCTGCTTATAGGTGTAGAGGATGAGCTTGACAGGTGGTTGAAGCTTCCCAAGAAGAGGTCAAAGAAGCATATCCCGAAGCACTACAAGAAACTTGAGCACAAATTTCCTTTTCTGTATCTTGCAGGATAGGATGTGTTTGTAGTGCCAAGCACTTCAATCCCCTCTGAACGTCTCTCCTCCTTAGAAAGGCGAGTAATTACGAACTTTTGGCACTCCCTCACACACCTTACCGTGGAGAATATCCTGACGATGAAGAGTTGGATCAACGAACTTGCAATCTTGGATTCCTCAATCAGCACACATGGGCAGGTGGCAGAAGAGCTTGCTGCAGAAGAGGCTAGGATCAACGTACTACGGTGATCACTAGGGATGAGGGGCTCACTCGAGAGGCTGCTGAGGATCTTGAGGGGCTTAGTCTCTATGTGAATGGTGAAGATGATGATGAGGATGTTAGGGATGGTGTTGGTGATGGTGACGATGATGGTGGCTCACGCCACAAAGATGTGGTTGAGATGGGAGTCTGAAAAATGATGAATAACTTGGTTTCTCCATTTCCATGTTCCATTTACTTTGTGCAAGTTATTCAAAATTGTTTACATGTCTAGTACACCGAAGCACATAACATGGAATTCACAATGTGCTCAGAAATGATGCAATGTGTTAAGAATTGATAACTTGTGTAGTACACCTAAGTACATTAATTGGAGCTTCAGAAGACATTCATAGTTGATAAAATGTATTCAGAATTGATAACATGTGAACTACACCTGAGAACATTACAAGACAGATGACTATTACATAATACATGTTTATGAAGTGACTGTATGAGAGATGTAAATGAAATGATATAGAGAGCATAGATTGGGAAACTTATTTCAAAGTGTTGGATTATCATAGAGAGTTAGGGAGATAGGGATAGAGGGAGGGAGATAGAGAGAGAGAGAGAGAAAGAGAGAGAGAGAAAGAGAGAGAGAGAGAGATTGAGGAAGAGAGAGAGAGGGAGAGAGGGTGATGGGGGAAAATGCACTCTCGACAAAAAATGACGAAGTTACATGGGTAACTTCCGTGGAAATCATGCACACAAGAAACCGGCCTGCACGATCCCATCATATCCGTGAATCCATTAGAGTCGCGGATCCGCATCTGGATCCGCGGTTCCGGATCAAATGATTAGAACTGACCCGCGGGTCTGGTTCCATCCCTAAACTAGCACATTTGACCCGGTATGCACCCTTACTTGGGCTTTAACCAGGATAAGCTCTTCTCTTATAGGCACAACCCGGGTTTGCTATAGTGCTTTCTTCTCTGTTTACATGTGATCAACGACTAAGGGGTAAGCAAAGGATCTGCATCCTCTAAACCGGTGGGAGACAAAAACCCACATCAGCCTACAGTGGCAGCAACAAAGTAGATAAGTAGGGAAGCAGAGAAGCAGAGAAGCAGTATGACGGCACCTACGACGCTCACTCTTAAGCTGGTCAATGGTGACATGTCAAAGTGCACATGGATAGATTTTCCATTGTGGAAATGACAATTTGAGATCGTCATGAGGGTGCGTGGCTACTAGAAGATGTTCCTTGGAGAAGAGGTTAAACCTTCAAAAATACTTGCCGGACATGAAGCATGGAGAGTCAAAAACAACATGGCGCTTGTGATTTTTGTAACATTATTGCATGAGTCACAACATGTCTACATCCAAGGCATCACACATGCATCAAATGCTTATTAAAAACTTGCACGTGTACACCAAACAAGGGCTCTTGCAAATCACCTCTTCATCCTGTAGAAACTGATTTCGCTGAGGGTGAGCGATGGAGAGTCGATTGTGCACTTCTTGGAGGTTGAAGGACTGCTCCACCAAGTGATCCAGATGAGGCAGGAAATTGTCACCAACATCTAGGCCATGATCCTCCTCATGGCACTACTTGAAAGCTAGGGTCATCTGTTCTCTGTCTTTGGGAGTTGGAAGGAGGAGGATTTGACGTATGAGGCAGTGTCAGACTACGTGTGCAACGAGGCCATGCGGCGCAGTGTCACTGAGGCTAACATTTCAGCCTAGGCTGTATAGTACGGTGGCTGTGGTAACAACTCCTTTTCTGGTCAAAGTAGCAATGGAAGCTATGGTAGTGGATGAAGAGGCAATAGAGGCGGTAGAAAGGGTTCAAAGCGTCCTGGGAAGTGCCATAACTGTGGCAAGCCTGGGCATTGGGCACGGGAGTGCATGACTCCCAAGAAGGAAGACAGAGATCATGGTGGGAAAAACAAGGGCAAAGGAAAGGGTAAGGAGTTGATAAGCATGATGGTTGAGAAAGTGCCAAAAGCCGGGGGAGCGTTACTACTCAAGCGTGGAGCCTATGGGCACGAATTTGGCACAAACCATGACTCTTCAAGGAAGAAGGATGGGATCATCTCCATTGGGGATATTGATCGTCGCTTCAAGTGTGCCAATGACATTCTTTTCCACGGGCAAGGTGAGAGAGATACATGGATCAGCAACAACGTGAATGGTGCTAAAAAGACTTGAAGCTGGAGAATGTCGTCTACATGCTGTCTTTTGCGGCACACATCTTCTCGGTATCCAAAATCATGGACCTCAACATGTTCGTCATCTTCACGGAGGAGGAGGCCGTCAAGAACAACGACATCAAGATCTTATGTCCCAAGGAGAGTCTTGTCGCACATGTCCCAAGAGTCGACGGGCTCTACATACTACAGTCCACACCCCTCGAGAGTACAAATGAGAGATATGCGGCGGTTGAATAACCCAAGTGTCCAAAACCTGATATTGCACCACAGGCCGTCACAACAGCGGCTAACTTTAGCACTGAAACAGATGCTGAGTTGTGGCTCAGATGCTTTGCCCATATAACAGCATACTACAAGCTATGCAGTAACACAAAGTGGTTCATGGGATAGAGGGATGCAAGGCCAAGGATGAGGGAAAGTGAACAAGTTGTGTGGACCATGCCTCCATGGCAAGGCAAAGAGAAAGCCGTTTGAGCGTAATGGGGAACGTGCGGCAGCAATAGTTGACCTCATTCACTCAGATGTCTGTGGGACACTCCGCAATGCTTTGAATGTCGGCAACAAGTACTTCCTGACCTTCATTGACGACAACAGTCGCAAGATGTGGATCCACTCCCTCAAGACAAAGGGATAGATCAAGGAGAACCTACAAGAGTTTGTCCCCATTGCAAAGCGGCAGACAAGCAACAAGGCCAAGGCACTACACACAGACAATGCTTGTGAGTACGACATGTGCAAGGGCTGGTTAAGCCTACACGACATCAACCACCAGACCACCACACCTTACATTCCCTGGAGCAATGACGTCGTTTAGCGGATGAACCAAACTATCCTCTGTATGACTCAAAGCATGCTCTTTAACGCAAAAGCCTCACTTTGATTCCTGGCAGAATCTGCTTACTACCGTGTAAATCTCACTTTTGCAGGCGTGCTTGGAAGACATGGTAAGAAGCAACAAGAGAAGGAGCTGAGGACGCCATAAGAGGCTTGGTCAGGGAAGAACCCAGATGCCTCATACTAACGGATTTTTGACTACATTGCCTAGGCAATGATCCAAGCAGGAGAAGGAAGTGACAAGTTGGATGCACACGCTCGCAAGTGTGTAATGGTCGCATATGACACTCCACATAAGGCGTACAGGGTATAGGACCAAGTGAATTGAAAGCTCATAAAGAAGCAAGACATCGAGTTTAATGAAACAACACTTGGCAAGGGATCATTGCTCAATCCTCTCCATGCTCCCAAATCAATAGAGTGGATTTGACCTGTTGTGACTAGTGTGCTACAGAGACACTGACTGGGAAGGAAGAATCGATGATAGAAAGTCCACCTCGGGCCTCGTGTGCCTCTTGATGAGTGTTGTACTCTCTTGGGCAAGCAAAAACAAAGACTGTGTCTCCCTGTCTACCGCTGAGGCAAAGAACATTGCTCTGTCATAAGCATGCAAGAAGAGACAGTGGCTATGCAGTTTGTTTGCCGAGATGAAAGTGCCACAAACCGAAGCAACAGAGGTCTGCATCAACAATAAGAGTGCCATGAAAATGGCACAAGATGACATCATCTCCCAGCGGACCAAGCACATCGACGTCAGGTACCACTACTCACACGACCTGGTCGCAAAGGCGATTGTGGACCTGGAAAACATGGAGACCAAAAAGATGCTTGCAGATTGCAAGACCAAGGCGCTTGAGAGCAAATCGCATTCTACAGGTACTCAAAGCATCAAGATGGTCAACGTACGTAACGAATACAAAGGCTAAGATAGCTGGAGAGAGAAGATATCTCACAACAAATGGACACAGGTACCGAGGAGTGTTTGTTGACCTGATATGCCCCTTGTCCATAGCTGACATTTGGACAGGCAGAGGACGGACTAGGCATGCACTGTTCCCTTGGAGTAAGTTCCTAAGTCTGGTCTGGATAGACAAGGCATCCAGTACTCCTTTGGAACAGGTCCCCTTGGTCCAAACGCGATAGTAGAGCCAACAAACACTACATAGGACAACTCCTTATGGCTTAGACGTTCCCTAGTAAGTCTCTAGAGTGAAAGGTTACTGGGTCAAATCCCAGCGCAATGACTAACTTTCTTTGTGACCAAGAGGGGGACATGAAGGTTCTTAGAGATATCTTTGAACATTCCAAGATCCTTCGTGATGGTTGGCACCACTTGGCTTTCACAGAGAGCGCCATGTAGGCAAGAGAGATGATGTAATCTAGATTGCCCCCAAAAAGACTCATCCAAGGAGCCACTGCGTGCCTAGGCTAGAGGAAAGCTCTAGGAAAAAAAGTACCTATCAGTTGCCTGTGATTCATCATAGTTCTTACCTTTCGGACTCTTCACAGAGTTTTCCACAACAAGCACACACTAAAGAAGCAGTGGTTGGTCTAAGCCCCATGAGTTAGCTCCTTGCACAAAAGTGACCAGGTGCTAAGGACACAGTGCAAGGAAGTGATTCCCATGAACTGCTCAGTGTAGAAGCGTGATCCTGTGGATGACATCTCCTCCTAGTTGCAATACTGGGAGTAGACGGCAATTGCCATTACGTCGGCCTTTTTTTCCAGTTCATTGCCTTATGCTGGTAGACAAAGGGTTATGGGCCCACCCTAACTAATTTTAAGGGGCACTTTTGCTCACTCTCTCGCCCTCTCTGTCTTGCAGCGCGCATCAGTTGCATCTGCTCCATCAGCTCCATCAGCTCCATCAGCTCCATCAGCTCCATCTGCTCCATCAGCTCCAACGGCGGGTGCTGACACTTAGCAAACAAGGGCCAAGGATAAGCTCTGCCCTTCGAGGTGCGACCCTGGGACCCTAACCAAGATAAGCTGTGCCCTTGGAGGCATGACCCTCGATTCGCTAGAGTGTGTTGTTCTCTGTTTGTAGGTGACCAACAACTAAGGTCTAAGCGACGAACCTGCATTTCTAAACCGGTAGCAGACAAAAGCCTACATCAGCCTACATCATCCTCAACAAAGCAGAGAAATAGAGAAGAAGAGAAGCAGTATGACGACACCCATGACGCTTACTCTTCAGCAGGTACACGGTGGCATGTCAAAGTTCAGAGGCATAGATTTTCCTTTGTGGAAATGGTAACCTGAGATTGTCATGGGGGCGCGTGGCTACTTGAAGATGTTCCTCAGAGAAGAGGTTTAACCACTAAATATATACGCTGGATATGAAGTATAGAGTATCAAAAATGACATGGCGCTTGTGATTCTTGTGACATCAGTGCATGAGTCACAACATGTCCACCTCCAAGTTATCACGCATGCATTACAGGCTTATGAGAAGCTTGCACATGTACACCAATCAACGACTCTTGCAAATCACCCTTTGATCCTTCAAATGATGATTTTGATGACGATGAGTGACGGAGAGTCGATTCGATACTTCTCACTATAGTTTGAAGGACCGGTACAAGAGGTGACCCAAATGTAGTGGGAAATCAACAGCAACATGTAGACCATGATCCTCCTCATGGCGCTACCTGAAAGTTGTGGTCCTCTGATCATCGTCCTTGGCAGTTGGAAAGAGGATGATGTGACGTATGAGGGAGTGTCTGAGTATCTGCGCAAAAAGGATATGTGTTGTAGCGGCAGTGAGGTTAACATTTAAGCCTATGCTGCACAATAAGCTGGCTGTGGCAAGAACTCCTCTTCTGGTCTTAACGGCAATGGAAGCAATGACGGTGGGAGAAGTGGTAATGGCGGCAGTGGAAAGGGTTGAAAGCATCTTGGGAAGTGCCATAAATCTGGTAAGCCCAGACACTCGGTGCAAGAGTTCAGGGTTCTTAAGAAGGAAGATGGAGATCTTGGTGATAGAAAAAAAGGCAAAGGGTAAGAAGGAGTTGACAAACATGATGGCTGAGAGCATGCCGGAAACCAAGGAGGATGCACTACTCAAGTGTGGAGCCTACGGGCTCGACTTTCGCATGAACTACCACTCTTCAAGGGAGAACGATGGGTTCATCTCCATTGAGGGAACTGAACGTCGCTTCAGGTGTGCCAACGGCGGCCTTGTTCATGCGGAAGGCGAGGGAGACAAGTTGATCAACATCACAGGAACGGTGCTGAAAAATACTTGAAGTTGTTGAACGTCATCTACATCCTGCCTTTTGTGGAAAACCTCTTGTCGGTGTCCAAAATCACAGACCACAACATAACGGTCATCTTCACAAAGGAGGAGGCCATGATCGTCAAGAACAAGGATATCAAGATCTCCTATCCCAAGGAGAGTCTTGTCGCACAAGTCCCAAGAGTTGATGGGCTATACGTGCTATAGTCCAAGCCCCTTGAGATTAAAAATGAGGGATATGCGGCTGTTGAAGAGCCCAAGTCTCCAAAGCCTGATATTGCAGCACAGGCCGTCACCATTGTGGCCAACTCCACCAAAGACAGAGATGCTAAGCTGTGGCACAAGTGGTTTAGACATGTGGCTTAAAGTACATTGCAAGCTATGCACCAGAAAGAAGTGGTTCATGGGATGGAGGGATGCTAGACCAAGTGCAAGAAGCTGTGTGAGCTATGCCTCCAAGGCAAGGCAAAGAGAAAGCCCTTTGAGCTTAACGGGCAATGCGCAACATCAATCTTAGAATGGATTTGCTTTGATGTGTGCGGACCATTCTGCACTTGTTCAAATGGTGGAAGCAAGTACTTCGTGACCTTTATTGATGACCATAGCTCAAAGATGTGGGTGTACTTCCTCAAGACAAAAGGAGGGGTCAAGGAGAAGCTGCAAGAGTTTATCACCATGGTAGAGCGGCAGACAAGCAAGAAGCTCAAGGTACTGTGCACGGGCAATGGTGGTGAGTACGAGGGATATAAAGGCTGGTTTTACCAACACGGTATCAATTACTAGAGCACTACACCTTATACCCCCAAGTGCAATGGCGTTTGCAAGTGGATCAACCAGACTATCCTCAACATGACAAGAAACATGCTCTTCAACGCCAAACTCCCACCTTGCTTGTGGGCTGAATTTGTAAGAACTGCTTGCTCCCTTTTCACTCTCACTCCAGCAGCCACGTTTGCAAGGCAAAGTAAAAAGTAGCAAGAGAAGCAGGTGAGGACGCCACAAGAGGCTTGGTCAGGAAAGAAGCCAGATGCCTCACACTTGAGGGTCTTTGGCTGACTGGTTGCGCAAAGGTCCAAGGACGAGAAGGAAATGGCAAGCTCGATACTCATGCTCGCTAGTGTGTAATGGTCCAAAATGACACTACACACAAGGCATGTATGCCTTGTAGGCTGTGGGACCAAGCGCCTCAAAAGCTCTTCAGGAGTCGAGACGTCGAGTTTGATGAAAGGAAGCTCGGCAAGGGAGAGTCGCTAGATCTTGTCCATGCTCCCAAATCAAGGGAGTGTGTTGGGTTGCTCAAGTCAGGTAATCAGCCACGTGAGATTTGGTAGTTGGTTCCAGTGAAGGAGAATGATGGTGCGGCAGGGAGAATGGCTATGTATGCTAACGCAACAATGGACTCTGACACCGAGTTTGAGTCATGCAAGGCTTCTGAATTGAATTGTGAGGCCGGTGGCTCTCCCTCAAACAACGGATCATTAGCAACGCAAGAGCAACAGAGAGAACTAAGCCTTGAAGCGCCACCAGCAACACTTTGGCGTAGTACGTGCCAGAAGAAACCTACGCCCAACTACGATGCTGAGAGTGCGGAATGGACCAGATTTAGCTGGTCATGCTTGGCACAGGGAGAGCCTGTGACTGTAGTAGAGGCTGTGAACATGCCAGATGCGGCCATGTGGAAGGAGTCAGTGGATAGCAAACTCGCATCCATTGAAAAGAACGGAACATGGGTTGTGGTGGACAGGCCCCGAAATGCCCACGGAGTGTGACTAAAGTGGGTACTCTAGAGAACGTTCAAGAAGGATGGTACTATTGACAAGTACAAGGCAAGAGTTGTGGCAAAGAGGTTTTCCCAGCGTGCAGGCTAATAGTACGAGGAGACCTTTACGAATGTTGTCACCTTTACCGCCATGAGATCCATGTTGGGCATTGCTACTGCAAAAGATCTAGGAATACACAAGATGGACATCAAGACAGCTTTCCTCTACGGGAAGCTTGACAAAGAACTGATGATGGAAGTGCCTGAGGGAGGGAAAGCTCAAGAGGATACAGTTTACAAACTGGTGAAAGCACTGTACAGGAAGAAAGAGGCCCCAATGATGTGGAACAAGGAGATGGACGACTTCATGGCTGGACTCACCTTCACACACCGGTAGAATGACCATACTATCTACGTGTGGAAGAACAAGCAAGGCTTGATGCTGGTTGCATTGTACATGGATGACCTGATCATCAACAGGTTGTCATTTGAGCCGTGGAACACGCTGAAGACAGATCTCAACAACAAGTTCAAGATGAAGGACATGGGTCCTCTCAACTTCTACCTGAGGATAGCCGTCCATCTCAATTGAGCACCAGGCACCATCAAGGTGAATCAAACCAAGTACATGATGGAGATCATCAAGAGATACATGGACAGCTGCAAGTGTATCAATACACCCATGACAACAGACATCAAGCTTGCCTCCATCATGAGCCCCAGCAAAGAAGCTGAACGGCGGAAGATGGAGAACATTCCCTACCAGTCTGATGTTGGCAGCCTCATGCATGCCATGGTAGGAAGACATCCTCTTATTACCTATGCTGTGGGACAAGTGAGCAGATTTGTGGCGAACCCAAGGCCACTACATTGGCAAGCTATTAAGCGCATCATGTGCTATGTACAGAAGACAAGATACATGGGATTCTAGTTTGGAGGCCAAGAAGGATCCGACCTGCTCCGACTAGTGTACTATACAGACGTTGATTGGGGAGGTTGAATCGATGACAGAAAGTACACCTCGCGCCTTGTGTGCCTCTTGAATGTTGGTGCATTTTGAAGTCAAGTAGAAAACAAGACTGTGTCTCCCTCTTTACCGCAGAGGCAGAATACATTGCTCTATCAGAAGCATGCAAGGAGACACAGTGGCTATGCAGTTTGCTTTCTGAGATGAAGTGCCACAGAAGGAAGCAACAGAGGTCTATATTGACAACAAGGATGCCATGAAAATGACACAAGATGACGACATCTCCCGGTGCACCAAGCACATCGACATCAGGTACCACTTCTCACACGACCTGGTCACAAAGGAGATTATGGACTTGGAATACGTGGTGACCAAGAAGATGCTCACAGATTGTATGGCCAAGGCGCTCGACATCACATTGCATTCTCTAGGTAATCGAGGCATGGGTATGCTCAATACAGCCAATGAACGCGAAGGCCATGACAGCTGGAGAGAGGGGATGTCCTACAATGAATGGACAGAGGTGTAAGGGAGAGATTTTTGACCTGATATGCCCCTTTTCCATAGCTGACATTTGGACACGCCTAGGACGGACTAGGCATGGACTACTCCGTTGGAGTAAGTCCTCTAAATCTGGTCCAGATAGACAAGGCATGTACTGCTCCTTTGGAGCAAGTTCCCTTGGTCTCCTTTGGAGCAACTGCATAGCCATGTGTCTCCTGGCATGCTTCTGACGGAACGATGTGCTATGCCTCAATGGTAGAGAGGGAGATACAAACTTGCTTTCTGCTCGCCCAAGAGACAGCACCATTGTTCAAAAGATAAAGAAGCCCGAGGTAGACTTTATGTCATGGATTCTTTGGTAAAAGTGGCTGCCATGATTGCTTCGGTGGTACCTCCAAACAGTATTGAGCTCACACGAGAGTGGTATGGATGGCGATGGCCCAATTGAAAGGCTCTGAAACCAATGTTGATTTAGATTGAGGTCCTACCAAGGCCGCAACACACTGATTATGACAGATTGGAAGCTTGGAGAAAGAGTTCTTACGTGTACAACCCGATCTTGGATCAGTGTCCCAAATCTGGCAGAGATATGGGTAGAACTTTGACTGTTGCAACGATGTTTGTAAACCACACAAAATACGGAGTTTGGAAGCACTTGATGGCTCATTAGAAAGCCTGAGAGTAAGAGAATACACTCTCAAAATTTCAGCAATGTGATGAAATTTTGAGAGCGAGATGTCAAAATTCACCGGGATAGGTTTTCCCTTGTTGCAATGGCAATTTTAGATTCTCATGAGGGTGCGTGGTTACTTGAAGATTTTCCTTGGAGAAGAGGTTGAACCTCCAAAAAACAGATGTAGAATATGAAGCATGGAGAGTCAAAAGTGGCATGGCGCTTGCAATTCTTCTGACATCACGGCACGAGTCACAGCATGTATACCTCCAAGGTATCAAAGGCTTATGAGAAGCTTGGACATGTTCACCAATCAACGGGTCCTGCAAATCCCCTCTTCATCCTTCAAAAGCTGATTTCAACAAGGGTGAGCGAGGTTGATTCAATTGCAGAGATCCTATTGTAGTTTGAAGGACTACTGCAACTAGTGATCCAAATGAGCTCAGATATCAACACCAACATGTAGGCCACAATCCTCCTCATGGCGCTACCTGAAAGCTGGGGTCCTGTGGTCACCGTGTTTGGCGGTTGGAAGGAGGAGGATTTGACGTATGAGGCAGTGTCTGAGGACGTATGCAATGAGGCTGCAGCGGTTGTGAGGCTAACATTTTAGCCTATGCTGCACAGTACACTGGCCATGGTAATAACTCCTCTTTTGGTTTGAGCGGCAGTAGGAGTGGTGGCGGTGGAGGAAGAGGCAGTGGTAGCGGTGGAAAGAGTTCAAAGCGTCCTCTAGCACATGAGTCGCAACGGATCAGATCCCTCTTAGATTCCAAACTGGAGTCACATATGTCGTGTCTTCTATAGATCACGCATGGTGTGCTTAACTCCTGGCAAGTGCTGTGGCCCTGGATTGGCCACAAACCTGCTCACTTGTCCCACAGTCCAGCAAACATCAGGGCGTGTTCCTATCATGGCATACACGAGGCTACCAACAGTAGATTGGTAGCGGATATTCTCCATCACACGCCATTCTAATTCTGTGCTGGGGCTCATGGAGAAGGAAGGCTTGATGTCAGTTTTTAGGGATGTGCTGATGGTTTTGCATTCCTCCATGTTGTAGCGCTTGAGGACCTCCATGATGTACTTGGTCTGCTTCAGCTCGATGGTGCTTGCTTGTGGATCTCTATGGACGGATATCATGAGATAGGACTCGAGAGGATCCATGTCCTTCATCTTGAATGTAGTTTGGAGATCTGTCTTCAGCTTATTCAACAACTTGACGAGCAACAAGCAAATGATCAGGTCATCTACGTAAAGTGCAACTAGCATGAAGCCTTACTTATCCTCCTGCATGTAGACACAAGGGTCATTTTGGGAATGCGTGAAGGTGAACCCGGCCATGAAGCGGTCCATTTCCTTTTACCACATCCTTTGGGCCTGTTCCAGCGTCTACACTGCTTTTACCAGTTTGCAAACCTTGCCCTCTACAGCTTTAACTCCCTCAGGTACTTCCATGAGCACATCTTTGTGAAGCTTCCTACAGAGTAAAGCTGTCTTGACGTCCATCTTGTTGACCTCTAGATCTTTTGTAGCAACGATGCCAACATGGATCTCATGAAGGCAAAGGTGATGACAGGCACCAAGGTCTCCTCGTACTCTGAACCTACACGTTGGAAAAACCCCTGTGCCACAACTCTTGCCTTGTACTTGTCAATAGTACTGACATGCTTGAACGTTTTCCGTAGTACCCATTTTGACCCCACCATGTGGGGGTTTGGGGGCCTGTCCTCTAGAACTCATGGTACATTTCCTTGAATTGATGCAAGTTCGCTATCCACTTCCTTCTTACTGTTGGCTATATCTGGCATGTTCATAGCCTCTGCTACTGTCACAGGCTCTCCCTGAGCCAAGCATGACCAGATGAGTCTGGTCCATTTCGCAGTCTCAGCATCGTACTTAGGCGCAGGTTTCTTCTTGCATGTAGTACGCTGGAGTGTTGCTAATGGCACTTTGAGGCGCAGTTGCTTTTGTTGCTCTTGCGCTACGAGTAATCTCTTGCTTGAGGAAGAGCCATTGGCCTCAAAGTTTTGACTATGAGGCATTAGGTGACTCAGACTCAGTGTCAGAGTCCGTTGCTATAGCANCCAGATGAGTCTGGTCCATTTCGCAGTCTCAGCATCGTACTTAGGCGCAGGTTTCTTCTTGCATGTAGTACGCTGGAGTGTTGCTAATGGCACTTTGAGGCGCAGTTGCTTTTGTTGCTCTTGCGCTACGAGTAATCTCTTGCTTGAGGAAGAGCCATTGGCCTCAAAGTTTTGACTATGAGGCATTAGGTGACTCAGACTCAGTGTCAGAGTCCGTTGCTATAGCAACGGACTCTGACTCAGTGTCAGAGTCCGTTCACTGTTACCATTTGCCAGTTCTCAGGTGTCTGATCACCTGACTCAAGCAACACAACCCACTCTCCTGATTTGTGAGCATGGAGAGGATCTAGCAACTCTCCCTTGTGGAACGTCCATTGATTGATTTCCACGTCTCAATTCCTCATGGGCTTCCTAGTAGCTTGGTCTCATAGCCTGTACGCTTTATGTGTAGTGTTGTAGCCCACCCTTACATACTTACAAGTACGGGCATCCACCTTGACTTTTCATTCTCTTTCTTGGACCTTTGCTCAGGTAGTACAACCAAAGACCCTCTTATGTGAGGCATCTGGCTTCTTTCCTGACCAAGCTTCTTGTGGCATCCTAAGCTGCTTCTCTTGTTGCTTCTTCTTATATATTCCAAGCGCGGCTGCCGATATGAGATTCACAATGTAGCAAGCAGTTCTTGTAGCTTGAGCCAAGAAGCGAGGTGGGCGTTTGGCGTCAAAGAGCATTCTTCATGTCATGCCGAGGATAGCCTGGCTCATTCACTCAGCAATGACATTGCTTTGGACAGTGCAAGGCATGGAGGTTTGGTGGTTGATTCCATGCTGGATCAACCATCGTACTCACTGCCATTGTCCGTGCGCAGTGCCTTGACCTTCTTGCTCGTTTTCCACTGTACCATGATGAGAAACTCTTCCAACTTCTCCTTGACCTCTTCCTTTGTATTAAGGAAGTAGATTCAAATCTTACGACTGTGGTAATCATTGAGGATCAGGAAGTATTTGCTGCCGCTGTTTGAAGGGGGTTGGAATGGTCGGCACACATCAGACCGCATCAGGTCCAAGATTGTGCCCATTAAGCTCAAAGGGCTTTGTCTTTGCCTTGCCTTGGCGGCTTGTGTCACACAGCTTCTTGCACTTTCCCTCATCCTTGGCCTTACATCCCTCCATCCCATGAACCACTTCGTGCTGCAAAGCTTGCATTATGGTGTCAGTCACATGGCCAATGCGCTTATGCCATACCTCAACATCTTTATCTTTGGTGGAGTTAGCCGTCATAGTGAAAGCCTTTGGTGCAATATCAGGCTTTGGACACTTGGGCTCTTCAATCGCCGCATATCCTTGATTCGTACTCTCAAGGGGCTTCGTCTCCAGCATGTAGAGCCCATCAACACTTGGAGCTTGTGTGACAAGATTCTCCTTGGGATAGGAGACCTTGATGCCCTTGTTCTTGAAAACTATGGCCTCCTCATCTGTGAAGATGACCGTCATGTCGTGGTCCGTGATTTTGGACACCGACAACAGGTTTGTCGGAAAAGACAGCATGTAGAGGAAGTTCTCTTGCTTCAAGTCTTTTTGAGTACCATTGACATATATGCTCATCAACCTTTCTTTCTCACCTTGGGCATGGACAAGACTGCCATTGGAACACATGAAGTGACATTGAGTGTTCCAATGGAGATGAATCCATCCTTCTTCCTTAAAGAGTGGTGGTTTGTGCCATAGCCCGTTGGCTCTTCTCTTGAGTAGTAACGCTCCCTTGGTTCTGCACACGCTCTCAGCCATGATGTTTGTGAACTCCTCCTTACCCTTTCCTTTACCCTTACTCTTACAACCATGATCTCCATCTTTGTTCTTGGGAGGCTTGCAGTCCCATACCCAATGCCGAGGCTTGCCACAGTTATGGCACTTCCCCAGACGCTTTGAACCGTTTCCACCGCCACCATGGCCTCTTCCTCCACCGCCACCACTTTGAGTACCGCTTTGACCAGAAGAGGAGTTGTTACCATGGCCACCGTACTCTGCAGCATAGGTTAAAATGTCAGCCTCACTACCGCTGCGACGCATGGCCTTGTTGCGCACGTACTCGGACAGAGCCTCATAAGTCAAATATTCCTCCCTCCAACTGCGAAAGATGGTGAGTAGAGGAGTCTAACTTTCAGGTAGCGCCATGAGGAGGATCATGGCCTACGTGTTGGTATTCATTTCCCAGTTCATTTGGGTCACTTATTGTAGCAATCCTTTAAATTGCAAGAGGAAGTCTGGAATTCACTCTCCCACTCTCACCCTCATCAAATTCAGCTTTTGGAGAATGAAGGGGCGATTTGCAAGAGCCGTTGATTGGTTTACATGTGCAAGCTTTTCACATGCCTTTGATCCATGTGTAATCCCTTGGAGGTGGACATGTTGTGACTCATGCACTGATGTCACAAGAATCACAAGCGCCATGTCCTTTTTGACACTCCATGCTTCATATCTGTCATCTGTTTTTGGATACTCACCCTGTTCTCCAAGGAACATCTTTAAGTAGCCACGCATCCTCATGATAACCTCAAGTTGCCATTTCACAAGAGAAAACCTATCCCTGTAAACTTTGACTAGCCATCGTTGACCTGTTGAAGAGTGAGCGTCGTGGGTGTCGTCATATTGCTTCTCTACTTCTATGTTTCTTTCCTGTGTGGAGGCCAATGTAGGCTTTTGTAGGCCTATCTGCTAGTGGTATAGAAGGTGCAGACTCGTCGCTCACCCCTTAGCCATTGATCACATGTGTCCGTAGTCCATAGCTGACATTTGGACAGGCACAAGACAGACTAGGCCTTCACTGCTCCCTCGGAGCAAGTCCCCTAAGTCTTGTCCACATAGAGAAGGCATGCATTGTTCCTTTTGGAGCAAGCCCCCTTGGTCTAAACAAGATAGTAAAGCCAGCAAACACTACCTAGGACAACTCCTTGTGGCTTACACGTTCGAGAGTAAGTCTCTGGAGTGAGAGGTCTCTAGGTCAAATCCCAGCCAAGTGATTAATTATCTTTGTGACCAAAACGAGGACAAGAAGGTTCAAAGAGACATCTTAGAACATTCTAATGTCCTTCATAGTGGCTGGCACCACTTGGTGGTCACAGAGAGTGCCATGTAGGTAAGGGGGACGATGCAATCAAGATTGCCCCCAAAGTGGCTTATCTAAGGAGCCACTGCGCGCCTATGCTACAGACTGGCTCTAAGACTATAAGTACCTCTCAGTTGCTTGTCATTGATTACAGTTCTTACCTTTGAGACTCCTCACAGCGTTGTCCCTAGAGGCAGACACTAAAGAAGCATTGGTTCGTCTAAGTCCGAGGAGTTAGCTCCTTGCGCGAAAGTGGCCGGGTGTTAAGGACACAGTGCAAGGAAGTGATTCCTGTGAAGTTCTCAATGTGGAAATGTGATTCTGAGGGTGATATCTCCTCCTAGTTGCAATACTAGGAGCGGATGTCAAGTGCTATTGTGTCACCCTTGTTTTCAATTCTATTGCCTTAGGCTGGTGCACAAAGAATGATGGGCCCACACTGACAAGTTTTAAGGCACGCTTCTGCACTCTCTTGCCCTCTCTTTCTTGCTCCACGCATCAGCTCCACGAGCTCCATAAGCTCCATTAGCTCCATCTGCTCCTTCAGCTCCAACAGCGGGTGCTGGCACTTAGCAAACAAGGGCCAAGGATAAGCACTGCCCTTGGAAGTGCGATCCTTGGGCCCTAACCTGGACAAGCTCTGCCCTTTGAAGCACAATGGTGGGTTTGCAAGAGTGCATTCTCTGTTTTCAGGTGATGAACTGCAAAGGGGTAAGCAATGGATCTGCACCATCTAAACTGGTAGGAGACAACAGCTGCGTAGCCGTTATGTCTTCTTGCGTGCTTCTGACAGAGCAATGTACTCTACCTCATTGGTACAGAGGGAGACACAACCTTGCTTTCTGCTTGACCTGGAGACTACATCACTGTTCAAGAGGCAAACAAAGCCAGAGGTGGAGTTTCTGTCATTGATTCTTCCTCCCCAGTTGGTGTCTGTGTAGCACACTAGCCGTAGCGGGTCAGATCCCTCTTGGCCTCCAAAGTGGAGGCCCATGTGTCGCGACTTCTGCAAATAGCGCATGATGTAGTTGACAGCTTGCGAGTGCTGTGGTACTCGATTGGCCACAAACCTGCTCACTCGTTTGACAGCATAGCAAATGTCGGGGCGTGTTCCTACCATGGCATAAATGAGGATGCCAACTGGTAAGGAATGTTCTCCATCTCACATTGTTCTCTTTCAGTGCTAGGGCCCATGGAGGAGAAGAGCTTGATCTCTATTGTCATGGGTGTGCTGATGGGCTTGTAGTCCTCCATGTTGAAGCACTTGAGAGATTCCATGATGTACTTGGTCTGGTTCAGCTCAATGGATCCTGCTGCTCGATGGTGGTGGACGGCTATCCTGAGGTAGAACTTGAGACAACGTATGTTCTTCATCCTGAACCAGTTGCTGAGATCTATCTTTAGGTTGTTCAACAGCTGGGTTGACGAAGAGCAAATGATCAGGTCATCCTCGAACAATGCAACCAACATGAAGCCTTGTTCATCTGCCCATATGTAGACACTAGGATCACTTTTGCAATGCGTGAAAGTTAGCCCGGCCATGAAGCCGTCCATCTCCTTGTACCACATCCTTGGGGCCTGTTTCAGCCGTAGAGTGCTTTCACCAGTTTGCAAACCTTGCGCTGTGGAGCTTTCTCACCCTTCTGCACTTCCATGAGCACTTCTTTGTCAAGCTTCCCGTAGAGGAAAGCTATCTCGACGTCCATGTGGTGGAATTTCAGATATCTTGCAGCAGCGCTGCCCATCATGGATCTAATGGAGGCAAAGGTGAAGACAAGCATGAAGGTCTCCTTGTACTCCGAGCCTGCACGCTGGGAAAATCCCTTTGCCACAACTCTCGCTTTGTCCTTGTGAATAGGACCATCATGCTTGAATTTTTTTTGGAGTACCCCATTTGACCCTACCACGTGGGCTTTTGGGAGCCTGTCCACTAGAATCCATATTCCGTTCTCTTCAATGGATGCGAGTTTGCTATCCACTACCTTGGCTACGGTCACAGGCTCTCCTTGAGCCAAGCATGACTAGCTAAGTCCGATCCATTTTGTACTCTCAGCATTGTTCTTAGGCGAAGGTTCCTTCTAGCTTGTACTATACTAGAGTGATGCTGGTGGTGCTTCAAGGCTTAGTTTCTTCTGTTGCTCCTATGCTGCAAGTGATCCATTGTTTGAGAAAAAGCCACCAGCCTGAGTGTTCGACTCACGGGCCTTGGACGATTCAAACTTAATGTCACAGTCCGTTTCCGTATCACTGTGCACAACCACTCTCCTTGCAACACCATCTTTCTGCTTCACTGGAACCATTTGCCAGTTTTGAGGTACTTGATCAACAGACTCAAGCAACAGAACCCACTCTCCTGTTTTGGGAGCATGGACAGGATCCAGCAACTCTCCCTTGCCAAGCGTTGTTCAATCAAACTTGACGTCTCGACTCCTGATGGGCTTTCCAGTCGCTTCGTCCAACAACATGTATGCCTTGTGTGCACTGTTGTATTTGACCATTACACACTCCTAAGCATGTGCATCCAGCTTGCCACTTCCTTCTTCAGCTTTGACCTTTGCCTAGGCTATACAACCAAAGACCCTCAAGCGTGAGGTTTCTGGCTTCATCCATGACCTGATGCTTCTCTTGGTGTTTCTTGCTGCGCCTTCCAAGCGCGGCTGTCCGTATGAGATTCACAAGGTAGCAACCAGTTCTTGCAGCTTTAGACCAGAAGCGAGGTGGGAGTTTGGTGTCAAAGAGCATGCTTTATGTCATTTCGAGGATAGTCTGGTTCATGCGCTTGGCAACGCCATTGCTTAGGGGGGAGTAAGGCATGGTGATCTGGTTGTTGATGCCATGTTGGCTCAACTAGCCTTTGCACACCTTGTAGTTACCACCGTTATTCATGCGCAGAGCGTTGACATTCTTGCTTGTCTGCCCCTCTACCCTGGCGATAAACTCTTGCAGCTTTTTCTTGAACTCTCCCTTTGTCTTGAGGAAGTAGATCAACATCTTGTGACTATAATCATCAATGAAGGTCAGGAAGTGTTTGTTGCTGAGTTTAGAAGGAGTGCAAACTGGTTTTTTCACACATCAGAATGAATGAGGTCCAAGATTGCTACAGCACGTTGTTAATTACGCTCAAAGGCCTTTTTCTTTGCCTTGCCTTGGAGGCATGGCTTACACAGCTCCTTGTAATTTCCCTCGTACTTGGCCTTGCATCCCTCCATCTCATGAACCATTTTGTGCTGTTGCATAGCTTCTAATGCACTGTCAGCCACATGGCCAAATTGCTTGTGCTAGAGCTCAGCATCTGTGTCTTTGGTGGAGTTAACCGCCATGGTGACGGCCTTTGGTGCAACATCAGGCTTTGGAGAATTTGGCTCTTTGACCGATGCAGATCCCTCATTTGCATTCTAAAGGGGCTGTGTTTCTAGCACATAGAGCTTATCAACTTTTGGGACCTTTGCGACGAGGCTCTCCTTGGGATGGGAGATCTTGATATCCTTGTTCTTGACGATCATGGCCTCCTCCTCTATGAAGACGACCGTCATGTCGTGGTTTGTGGTTTTGGATATTGAGAAGAGGTTTACCGCAAAAGATAGCATGTAGATGATGTTCTTCAGCTTCAAGTATTTTTCAGCACCGTTTATGTTGATGCTGATCAGCTGATCCCTCTCGCCTTGCGCATGGATAAGGCTGCCGTTGGCACACCTGAAGCGACGTTCAGTGTTGCCAACGGAGATGAACCAATCCTTCTTGCTTGAAGAGTGTTGGTTCGTGCTGGAGTCGAACCCGTAGGCTCCACGCTTGAGCAATGACACTTCCTTGGTTGGCGGCATGCTCTCAGCCATTATGTTGATCAAGTCCATCTTACCCTTTTGTTTGCCCTTGTTTCTACGATCATGATGTCTGTCTTCCTTCTTTGGCTCCCTGGACTCCCGTGCCAAATGCCTAGGCTTGCCACAGTTATGGCACTTCCCAGGATGCTTTGAACCCTTTCCAAGGCAACCATTGCCTTTTCCTCCACTGCTTTTGCTTCCGCTGCCACTTTGGCTAGAAGAGGAGTTGTTCAGACGGCCACCATAATGTGTATCATAGGGTGAAATGTTAGCTTCACTGCAGCCACAACGCATGGCCACGTTGTGCACGTACTCAAAGACTACCTCATTCGTCAAATCAACTTCCTTATTACCGCCAAAGGCGATCAGAGGACCCCACCTTTCAGGTTGTGCCATGAGGAGGATCATGGCATGCATGTTGGTGTCGATTTTCCAGTCAATTTGGGTCACTTTTTGTAGCAGTCCTTCAAACTACAGTAGGAAGTCCGGGGTCAACTCTCTCTTGCTCACCCTCATCAAAATCAGCTATTCAAGGATGAAGAGTTGATTTGCAATAGCTGTTGATTAGTGTAAATGTGCAAGCTTCTCATAAGCCTCTTATGCATGCGTAGTACATTAGAGGTGGACATGTTGTGACTCATGCATTGATGTCAGAAGAATCGCGAGCGCCATGTCATACTTGGCACTACACCCTTCAAATCCATTGCCTAATTTTGAAGGTTCAACCTCTTCTCCAAGGAAAATCTTCAAGTAGCCATGCACCCTCATAATAATCTCAAATTGCCATTTCCACAATGGAAAACCTATCCTTGTGAACTTTGACATCCCACCATTGACCTGATCACGAGTGAGCGTTGTGGGTGTTTTCATCCTACTTCTCTACTTTTGTGCTTCTCTACTTTGTTGAGGCCGATGTAGGTTGATGTAGGCTATTGTGTGCTACCAGTTTAGAAGGTAGAGAAGCATCCATGTTGGATATCACTACTAGAAAAGATGTGGAGGTCCATTAGATGGATGTGAAGACAACTTTCCTCTATGGGAAGCTTGACAATGAAATGCTGATGAAACTGCCATAGGGAGTGCAAGCTCCCAAGGGCAAGGTTTACAAACTCATTAAAGTAATCTACAGGTTGAAACAGGCTCCAAGGATGTGGTGTAAGGAGATAGATGGCTTTATGGCAAGGCTTACCTTCATGCATCTCCAGAGTGACCCAAGTGTTTACGTGCGGGAGGATGAGCAAGGCTTGATTCAGGTTGCACTGTATGTGGATGACCTGATCATCTGCTCATTGTCAGTTGTGCTGTTGAACAAACCGAGGACAGATCTAAGCAATAGGTTCAAGATGAAGGACGTGGGTCCCCTTGAGTTCTACCTCCGAATACCCGTCCGCTGTAATCGAGCAGTAGGTACCATTGAACTGAGCCACACCAAGGACATCATGGAGGTCGTCAAGCGCTACAACATGGAGGATTACAAGCCCATCAGCACACCCATGATAATAGACATCAAGCTCTCCTCCTTCATGAGCCCCAGTATGGGAGCAAAGCAGCATAAGATAGAGAACATGTTCTACCACTCTGCTATTGGCAGCCTCATGTATGCCATGGTAGGAACACGTCATGACATTTGCTATGTTGTAAGACAACTGAGCAGGTTTGTAGTCAATTCACGGCCACAGCACTTGCAAGTTGTAAAGTACATCATGTGCTATCTACACAAAACACGACACATGAGACTCCGATTTATAGGCCAAGAGGGATCTGACCCACTCTGGTTTGTGTGCTACAATGACGCCATGTGGGAAAGAAAATTCAATAACAGAAAGTCCACCTTGTGCTTTGTATGCCTCTTGAATGGTGGTGCTATCTCTTTGGCAAGAAAAAACCAAGACTGTCTCCCTGTCTACCGCTGAGGCAGAGTGCATTGCTATGTCACAAAAATGCAAGGAGACATAGTGGCTACGGATTTTCCTTCCAGACATGAAAGTGCCACAGACAGAAGCAATGAAGGTCTGTATTTACATCAAGATATCCATCGGCATGAGGCAACAAACAAAAAAACTAGACCAACACAATGGTACTTGACGTCCGCTCCTAGTATTACGAGGAGGAGATATCACACTCAGAATCATGGTCCTACACTGAGTAGTTCATAGATATCACTTTGGTCTACTGCGTCCTTAGAACCTGGTCACTTTAATGCAAGGAACTAACTCCAACGGCTTAGACCAACCAACGTTTGTTTAATGTCTGTCTCTAGTGGACAATTGTGTAAGGAGTCTCAAAGGTAGAAATTGTAATGAATCACAGGCAACCAAAAGGTACATGAAGTCCTAGAGCCAGCTTCTAGCCTAGGCGCGTACTCGCTCCTTGGTTGAGCCAGTTTGGGGGCAAATTGGATTTGATCATCCCCCCGCCTACATGGCGTTCTTTGTGACCGCCAAGTGGCACCAGCAACTAGGAAGTACCTTGGAGTATTCTAAGATGCATCTTAGAGCCTTCTTGTCTTTCTTTTGGTCACAAAGAAGATTTGTCACTAGACTAGGATTTGACCGAGTGACCTCTCGTTTTGAGACAAACTCTAGAATGCCTAAGCAAAAAAATTGTCCTACGTAGTATTCTCTGGATATACTATCCAGTTTAGACCAAGGGGACTTGCTCCAAAGGAGCAGTACATGCCTTGACTATCTAGACAAAACTTAAGAGATTTACTCCGAGGAAGCAGTGCATGCCTAGTCTGTCCTGTGGTTGTCCAAACATCAACTATGGAGAAAGGGCATACCAGGTGAACACTTCCAAGGTTGCAAGCTAGCAGCCAAAGCTTGGTAGAAGCTTTTCACCATCCATGAATCCAAGTCCCTCGCAAACAAAATCTTTTCGATGAAGCATTTCCTGACTGTGAGAACCAAAGAAGGAGATGTCATCTCTGCCATGCAGCAGATCGAGTCAGCTGCCTTAGAATGCAATGACGTGGGGTGGAAGATGGATGCGCTACAGTAGGCGATGGCCCTGCTCATAGCCCTTCTTTACAATTGGGGTCTACTCATCACCGTCCTTGGAGGATGGTCTGAGGACAAGCTCACCTATGGCGTGGTCGTAGAGTACATCCACAACGGCTGTAGCGTCAGAGCTGCGAGAAGTCCTTGTCACAAAAACGCTTGGTGGTGGAAGCATGAGTAGAGGAAGCAACAGAAAGGGCGGGGAAAAGAAGGGCGCCAGGAAAGGTTCATGTTACAACTGCGGCAAGGAGGGCCATTGAGCTTGTGAGTAACCAGAGGAGGAGAAGACTGGCGATAAAAACAGTAAGGGCAGGTCGTTCCTCAACCGCAACAAAAACTACTTCCTCAAGAAGGCCAATATGCGGTGCCTAGATTCCAGGCCCGAGGAGCACACCCAGGTTGAGATGGTGGATTTCGTCACCTAGGAGAAGTCCTCCAAGGCAATGGTGTTCGTGAACGACAAAATCAGGCCGGCGACCGGCCAAGGTGACGTGGAGGTGGAAGTCGTAGTAGGCGGTAAGGAGCTGTACACAATCCGTGATGTATACAAGCCACTTGAGGGACAAGGGGTACGAGGTGCTAATCCACACAAAAGGCGTAGTGGTGCACATTGATGGCGATAGTGAGGTCATGTTAGAAGCAAAGCGCGAGGGTAGTCTCTTCAATGTTAAGACCAAGGTGGTCCCTCCGGCATCGAATGTAGTAGAATTACAGGAGCACGTCGTGGACATGGCCAAGGGTGGAAGTGCGGATCTCAAACTCTAGCACTGACGGTTGGGGCATTTTGCTGTTGCAACCGTTAAAGAGATGGGCAAAGCACAACATGGTACGCGGCCTCATCATCAACGGTGTAGAAGACGTGGGAGTAGATGCAGGAGCACACAAAAAGTGTGAGCCTTGCATTTTTGACAAGGCACGGCGCAAGCTGTTCAACGAGGATAAGGCTCACGTACAGGACTTGTTAAAGGTCATACACAGCAACGTGTATGGACCATTCAAAACGCCGTCAATCAAAGGCTTGAGATACTTTGTGACCTTTTTCAACAACAGTAGTAGAAAACGCTACGTGCATTTCATGGAGCAAAAAGGGGAGATCCTGTAGTGGGTGGATGAAGAAGTAGGGTATCTAGTGGCAACCCACTACTCTTTACTCGCCATACTCCGACAGAGCGGAGGAGCGGACAAACCACATGCTCCTCAACATGCTATGGACCATGGCTGTGGATGAGGGGCTATCACGAGGGTTCTGGAAAGAGGCTGTGCGTTAGCGGGCTACGCCATCTGCCCCAACAAAGCAGTAGTGCTCAAGGATAAGGGTAGTTTGAAGACGCCATATGAGGTTTGGAGTGCGCGCAAGCCAAACGTGGTATATGTGAAGGTGATCGCGTGCAAGGTACACACGATGGTGCAGGCAACACAGTGATGTGACAATGAGCAAGAAATGGGGGTGAAATCATCCTTGTTCCTCACCTACTAGAATGTACAAAAGGCGCACCGGCTCTAAGACCTGCCCACGCAAGAGATCATTTGCAATTGTGACATCGAGTTTGATGAGCATGAGCCGGCGGACGCGGAGGTCAATGATGCGGCGTCAGAGTGCGATGGTACAGCAGGTGCAACAGAAAATGCAGAGGAATTTGACGATGATGCAGCTGGCCTCGAGATCCAACGGATAGATCTACAAAGGAGGCGTCGTAGATGCTAAAGCGGGCACTTTTGATGGAGCTTGCATCGGGCATTGGAGAAAAATCGTTCGGACGCGCTGCCAATCCAGTTGATGGTTCATCTGAGCGAGAGAGATCCTCCAAAAGCAGTTTGGTGGATGATTTGCCAGAGCCAGCGAGAGGCCATTAAAACTGGTACTCCTTAGCAGGAGGCATCAGAGAGTAGAGAAGCATTTTGTCCCAGGCACCGGTCGATAGATTGGCATGACGCAGTGCATGCTGGCTATATGAATGGACCCAGAACCCGTGCAAGAGGCAATTGTATTACCTAAAGAAAAATAGTGCGACGCGGCCATTCAGTCGGAGTTGGCATCCATTACTGAAAAAAACACTAGGTGGTTGGTGAATAGGCCGAAAGATGCCAAGGTCATTGGCTCCAAGTGGGTCTTCAAGACCAAGTTCACAAACGAAGGTATGGTTGAAAAGTACAAGGCGCAGCTCATGGAGGAGTGTGCATAGCATAAGGGGAAGGACTACAATGAGACGTTTTCCCCCTTTGCCAAGTTCACAAGCATCCGGGCGATCCTTGTGGTGGCAGCACTAAAGGACGTGGAGCTCCACCAACTGGACGTGAATTCGACCTTCCTTAACAGCATCATCGACAAAGAATTCTACATTGACGTGTCGGAGGGTGTAGAGGCACTGGAGCACAAGGTGTGTAAGCTGTGGAAGTCCTTTTATGGGCAAAATCAATCACCTAGGTGTTGGTGCAAACATATGGACAGCTTCATGGCACGACTCGGCTTCAAGCACTGTGAGGCGGATCATACAGTTTACGTGTGGCAGAGTAAGAAGCTTTACTAGATCTTCGCAGTCTATGTGGACAATCTGATTTTCTTCTCCTCAGACCTGTCAAGCGTATAGTAACTGAAAGAGTAGTAGAGCAGCAGGTTCCAAATGTCAAACATGGGGGAGCTGGTGTTTTATCATCATGTATGCGGACCATTCAGCAATCTCCAAGGGAAGGTCAAGAGAAAGCCTTTTTGAGCGTAATGGGCAACGTAGAGTAGTAATCTTGGACCTTAATTCATTTTGATGTGTGCGAACCATTCTGCAATCCTTGGAACGGCCAGAGCAAGTACTTCATGACCTTCATTGATGACCACGGTGTTGATCAAATATGTCCCTGGTCCATAACTGACATTTGGATACACACAGGACAGACTAGGCATGCATTACTCCCTTGGATTAAGTCCCCTAAGTCTGGTCCAGATAGACAAGGCATGCACTACTCCTTTAGAGTAATTCCTATTGGTCTAAGTGGATAGTTTAGCCTCTGAACAATACTTAGGGCAACTCTTCGTGGCTAAGACATTCTAGAGTTAGTCTTTGAAGCAAGAGGTAACTCCGTCAAATTCTAGCCCAGTGACTAATTTTCTTTGTGTCGAAAAGAGGGATAGGAAGGTTCAAAAGGAAATCTTAGAACATTCCAATGTCTTTCTTGGTGAGTGGTGCCACTTGGCGGTATCAGAGAGTGCCATGTAGGCAGGGGAGATGATGGAATCCACATAGCTCCCAAAGAGGCTCATCCAATGAGCCACTGCGCACCTAGGCTAGAGGCTGGCTGTGGGAATATACGTACTTGTCAGTTACCTGTGATTCATTATGGTTCCTACCTTTGAGACTCCTCATAGATTTTTCCACCAAAGGCAGACACTAGAGAAGCATTGGTTGGTCCAAGCCCCAGGAGTTAGGTCCTTGTGCGAAAGTGACTAGTGCTAAGGACATAGTGTTAGGAAGTCATTCCTACGAACTACTTAGTATGGAAATGTAGTTCTGAGGTTAATATCTCCCCCTAGTTGTAGTACTGGGAGTGGACAGCAAGTGCCATCATGACGGCCTTCGTTTCTAAGACGTTGCCTCTGGTTGGTTGGTAAAGGGTTATGGGCCTACACTGACTAGTAATAAGGCACGCTTTTACATGCTCTCTTGTCCTATCTATCTTGAAGTGTGCATCAGCTCCATGAGCTCTGTCCCGTCTATCTATTCCATCAATTCCAACGGCAGGTGCTCGCAATAAGCAAACAAGGGCTAAGGAAAAGCTCCACCCTTGGAGGTACGACCCTTGGGTCCAAACCAGGATGAATTCTACCCTTGGAGGCACGACCCTGGATTTGCTAGAGTACGTTCTTCTTTGTTTGCAAGTGATCTATGCCTAAGGGGTAAGCAACGGACCTTCACCTTTTAAACTTAAAGCAAACAACGGCCTACATTAGCTTACATCAGGCTCAACAAACTACAGAAACTGAGAAGAAAAGGAGTATGACGATACCCACGACGCACAGTCCTGATCAGGTCAATAGTGGCACGTTAATAATGTGGGTATGATGTTTCCCTTGTAGAAATGGCAATTTGCGATAGTCATGACGGTACGCGGCTAGTTGAAGATGTTCTTTAGGGAAGAGGTTGAATACAAGAAAACAGAGACTCGGGTATGAAGTAGTGTAAAAACCGACATGACGCTTGCGATTCTTGTAACATCTGTTCATGACTCATAGCATGTCCATCTCCATGGCATGACACATCAATCAAAAGCTTATGAAAAGCTTGGACGTGTACACGAATCAACAGCTCTCATAAATCACCTCTTCATTCTTCAAAAACTGATTTCGATGAGGATGAGCAAGGGAGAGTTGATTTCGGACTTCTTGTAGCAGTTTGAAGAACTGTTGTGCCAACCTGCTTGGCGCGACGGTCTACAAAACGGGTTGAGACACAATGGTTCCTGGCGACCGCTCTTTGTATTGCAACCAAGAGATGGTATCACCCTCAGTGCCAAGGTTCCAGAATGAGCAGTTCATAGGAATCACTTCCTTCCACTATGTCCTTAGCACCTGGTCACGTTTGTGTGAGGAGCTAACTCTTGTGGCTTAGACCAACCAATGCTTCTTTAGTGTCTGCCTCTGGTGGAAAACTTTGTTAGAAGTTTCAAAGGTAAGAACTGTACTCAATGACAGGCAACTCACAGGTTCTTAAAGTCCTAGAGCCGGCCTCTAGCATAGGCGTACAATGCTTCCTTGGATGAGCCACTTTGGAGGCAATCTGGATTGTATCATCCCCCCTATCTACATGGCGCTCCCAATGATGGCCAAGTGGTGCCAGGCACCAGGTTGGACCTTGGAATGTTCCAAGATGTCTCTTAGAACCTTCTTGTCCCCCTTTTTGTCACAAAGAAAATGTCACTAGGCTGGGATTCGACCAACTGACCTCTCCTTCCAGACACTAACTCTGGAAAGTGTAAGCCACAAGGAGTTTTCCTAGGTAGTGTTTGTTGGCTTACAATCCAGATTAGACCAAGGGGACTTGCTCCAAAGGAGCAGTGCATGCCTTGTCTATGTGGACCAGACTTAGGGGACCTACTCAAAGGGAGCAGTGCATGCCTGGTCCGTCCTGTGCCTGTCCAAATGTCAGCGATGAACAAGGAGCATATCAGGTGAACAAACTCTCCCTTGCACCCTTGTACATTGACTGTGAGATGTCTCCTCTCTCCAGCAGTCTTGGCCTCAGTCTTCATCCGCTACGTTAACCATACTGATGCCTCGAATACCTGCAGAGTGCAATTCACTGTCAAGCGCTTTTGTCATACTATCTAAGAGCATCTTGCTTTCTGCTTGTCCAAGAGACCCCATCACCGTTGAAGAGGCACACAAAGCCCGAGGCTGAATTTTTGTCATAGGTTCTTCCTCCCCAGTTGACATTTGTGTAGCATACCAGCCGCAGCATGTAAGATCCTTCTTGGCCTCCAAACTTGAGTCCCATGTGTCGTGTCTTCTGTAGATAGCGCATGATGCGCTTGACTGCTTGGTAGTGTTGTGGCCGAGGATTGGCCACAAACCTGCTCACTTGTCCCATAGAATAGCAAATGTTAAGGCGTGTTCCTACCATGGCATACATGAGGCTGCCAACAGCAGAATGGTAGGGAATTTTCTCCATCTTACGCTGTTCTGCTTCCGTGCTAGAGCTCATGGAGGAGGAGAGCTTGATGTCTGTTGTCATGGATGTCCTTCATGTTGTAGCGCTTGAGGACTTCCATGATGTACTTGGTCTGGTTCACCTCAATGGTGCCCGTTGCTTGATTGCGGTGGACGGCTATCCCAAGGTAGAATTCGAGCGGACCCATGTCCTTCATCTTGAACCTGTTACTGAGATCTGTATTGAACGTGTTCAACAACTCGACTGACAAAACGTAGATGACTAAGTCATCCACGTACAATGCAACCACCATCAAGCCTTGCTCATCCTCGAGGACATAGACACTAGGGTCGTACTGGCAGTGCTTGAAGGTGAGCCAGGCCATGAAACCGTCCATCTCCTTGTACCACATCCTTGAGGCCTATTTCAGCCGGTAGAGTGCTTTGACCAGTTTGCAAATCTTGCCCTCTGGAGATTTCACTTCCTCGATCACTTTTATGAGCACTTCTTTGTCTAGCTTCCAATAGAGGAGAGCTGTCTTGAAATCCATGTGGTGGACCTCCAGATCTTTTGCAGCAGTGATGCCCAACATGGATCTGATGATGGCAAAGGTGACAACAAGCACAAACGTCTCCTTGTATTCTGAGCCTGCACGCTGGGAAAACCCCTTCGCCACAACTCTTGCCTTGTACTTGTCAATAGTACGATCCTGCTTGAACATTTTCCGGCGCAAAAAATTTGACCCCACCATGTGCACGTTTGGGGGCATGTACACCACAACCCATGTTCTGTTCTCTTCAATGGATGCGAGTTCGCTGTCCACTACCTCCTTCCACTTGGCTGCATGTGGCATGTTCATAGCCTCTCTTACGGTCGTAGGCTCTCCCCAAGCCAAGCATGACAAGCTGAGTCCGGTCCATTCCGCACTCTCAGCATTTTACTTGGGCGGAGGTTTCTTCTGGCGTATACTGCACCGGAGTGTTGCTAGTGGTGCGTAAAGGCTTAGTTGCTTTTGTTGCTCTTGCGCTGCCAGTGCTATATTGTTTGAGGAAGAGCTCCCGGCCGTAGAGTTTGACTCAGAGGCCTCGGACGACCCAGACCTAGTGACAGAGTCCGTCGCAGTGTCAGCGTGCACAGCCACTCTCCCTACAACACCATCCTTCATTGGCACCATCTGCCAGTTCTCAAGTGCGTGATCACGTGACTCGAGCAACACAACCCAATCTGCTGATTTGGGAGCATGGACAGGATCTAGCGACTCTCCCTTGCCAAGCGTCTTTTCTTCAAACTCATCATCTCGGCTCATGATGAGCTTTCTAGCCGCTTGGTCCCACAGCCTGTAGGCCTTGTGTGTAGTGTTGTTGCCGACTATTACACACTTGTGAGCGTGTGCATCTAGCTTGCGACTTCCTTTTCCTGCTTAGACCTTTGCCCAGGCAGTACTGCCAAAGACCCTCAAGTGTGAAGCATGTGGCATCTTCCCTGACCAAGCCTCCTGTGGTTTCCTGAGGTGCTTCTCTTGTTGCTTCTTACCACACCTTCCAAGCGTGGCTGCGGGAGTGAGATTCACAAGGTAGCAAGCAGTTCTTGTAGCTTCCACACGGAAGGGAGGTGGGTGTTTGGCATAACAAAGCATACTTCGTTTCATGCCAAGGATAGTCTGGTTCATCCGCTCGACAACGCCATTAATCTGAAGGGTGTAAGGCGTGGTGGTCTGGTGGTTGATGCCGTGTTGGCGCAACCGGCTTTTGCACGCCTGGTACTCACCATCCTTGTCTGTGAGCAGTGCCTTGACCCTCTTGCTTGTCTGCCGCTCTAGAATCATGACAAACTCTTACGGCTTGTCTTTGACCTCTCCCTTTGTCTTGAGGAAGTAGATTCACATCTTGTGAATGTGGTCATCGATGAAGGTCAAGAAATACTTGTTGCCGGCGTTCAAAGGAGTGTGGAATGTTTCGCAGACATTAGAGTGAATCAGGTCCATAAATGCTGCCGCACATTACCCATTAGGCTCAAAGGGATTTCTCTTTGCCTTGCCTTTGAGGCATGGCTCACACAGCTTCTTGCACTTTCCCCCATCCTTGGCCTTACATCCCTCCATCAAATGAACAACTTTGTGCTGCTGTGTTGCTTGTAGTGTGCTGTTGGCTACATGGCCAAACCGCCTGTGTCACAGCTCCGCATCTGTGTCGGTGGAGTTGGTTGCCATGGTGACGGCCTTTGATACAACATCAGGCTTTGGACACTTGGGCTCTTCAACCGCCGCATATCCCTCATTTATTCTCTCAAGGGTTTTGGTCTGCAGCACGTAGAGACCATCAACTCTTGGGAGTTGTGCGACAAGACTCTCCTCGGGAAAGGAGATCTTGATGACCTTGTTCTTGAGAATCACGGCCTCCTCCTCCCTGAAGACGACCGTCATGTCGTGGTCTGTAATTTTGGTCACTGAAAAGAGGATTGCTGCAAAAGATGGTATGTAGACAACATTCTCCAGCTCAGTGTTGACCTGGCCACCCCGAACCCTGGCACATCGATGTCCACCCCGGCACATCGATGTGATCCCCCCCCACAACGGCCACCCCGGAACCACGGGCTTTTCTGGGGTCAGACTGTGCATTTTCTTGCTTGTCCTGGGCGCTGTATACATGGCTAGCGGCCTGTTTTCCCGATTTTGCAGTCTCGGGTCATCTCCGACGCCGCTTGCATTTCCTCTTCTTCGCGCGGTCGACCGCGCTGACTCACGCTGGCAGCATTCGACGTCGAATGCGATGACCTGGCAATCAGATTTCAATGACAAACTTCAGATCAAGACCGCGATGTAGTTATCTAGCTTAAAATCATGATGATCTAAGCTGCGTGCTAGAAGATTCAAGTTGGAAGTGCAAATCCTAGACATCAGACAGCCGACTCCGACTTTCTCAAATCGAAGTTTGGAGTTCGGAGTTCAGATTACGAAGTTCGAAGTTTGAAAGTTCAAAAGTGTGATGTTTGGATTTCCCATTGTGCCATCGAAGTTCCGAGTTCGAAGCTCGATGTTTAAAAACCATCCTTCGGCTATCGGGCTCTAGGGTTTGCTTGTGAAACGTCAATAGGCAACCAGGCAAAGTATCTATATGAGCATGAAACCCTATGCACAAGTTTTATCTAGAAAAGTAATGTTTTGTTCGAACTTGAAGGATTTGTGCGGAAAAAAGTGGGGGCGGGGGGTGATGCGGCGGGCCGGCTGACGGGGTATGGGGGAGAGTGGGGGGGGGGGGGGGGGGGTT
>SZWC01013850.1:2024-41189 GCA_023375785.1 Penium margaritaceum
GAGAGAGGGAGAAAGAGATGTATCATGTTTCCCCTTTTCCAAAAAGAAAAACTAATCGCTCCTTGACAAAATGACTTATTTAACCTTTCTCCTCATGATTAGGAACATTCTTTAATTGTTTTTCTTCTTCACAGGGGTTGATTTTGTTGTGCATTCAAATGCATTATGTTTTTGATTTACACAGCGTGAAAGGTTCTCGTGTGAATGATGGAAATCTTCGCAATGCTTAATGTTTGAATGAAAAAAATGATATTGTTTCTGATTGTTCCAAACAATGGATGAGGACCATTTGGTGATGTTACGCTTGAGGCATACACGAGCCCCTAAACCCTGTGACTGGGCATTTATGTTCTTGCACTTATTGCCAACTACTTGTCAACCTAAGAATTTTGACGCCGATCGGTTGAGGGAGTTTTGGCCCTTTCTCGGACCTCCGGTGTTCTGTTCCTGCATTTTTTGGCCAATTCAACCACTTTCGATATAGGTGGACAAAGATATTGCAAACCGTATCGATGTTTTGGTCTACTTCTTGACGGCACTAGACATCAAGAAATCCATACCTCGATACTCTCGAATCCTCCGGACTTGGCATATTTTCTTGATGTAACGACCTAGGACACGAAATTGCACGTGTGGCTCGCCTTTAGTGTTGAAGACCGGACGTAGAGAGAGGAGGGCTTCAAGTGATGATGAGAAATCAGAAGTTTTAGCAAACTTTTTTTCATTAATTTCATCAATTCATGAATAACTGGAACTTAAATATAAAATTCTCATTTATGCCGGGTAGTGACTTTTTTACGACTCCTTGCTCTGGTATGGTGGGTTTTGAACGTAAGCTACTGTAGCGTATTGGACAAGATCCTTGGTCAAATAGCCCAAAATCGCGGTGCTTGAGGGTCTCCGATCCTCAAACCATCCCGTCCAACCGCCCACAGGCCAGGGAACCAAGCTCGATCCATGTGGCGTCGGCGGCGCACTTCACTCCCCTTGTGTAGGAGTGAACCGCCATGGGAATCTGCACGTCGGACTTGCACCCCTACGCTATGATACCAATGCGTTTTTTTAGGTTCTATTACCCTCAAGCCATCTCGTCCAACCGTCCATAGGCCAGGGACCCCAGCTCGATCCACTTGGCGCCGACGGCGCGTTACAACTGCATCCTTGAGCGGAAGAAAAAGATGAACCGGGGAAATTTTCAGCCTAATATTTCATCATCCCTCTCTTCAATGGAGGAAGGGCCGGGTCAGGCCCGCATTACATGCACGACGCACAAGGTCGTACAAGTACGTTGTGCTTGCTCGCGTAAAGAACCGGTCACGACCAGGGGCCCAAGAAAATAGAAACAAATGTCAGTCCGAGACTTTGTTCAACTCCTTTCTTTTCATGACTGCATTACGATGACGCCGGCCATTGGGCGACAGCCCACGCCGTCCCGTCTCCGACTGAGTCGCGCACAGCACAGCAGCGAAACACTATTCCCCTCTGTCGGGAACTACTATTATTGTTCAGTTTCTGTCTGATCTGTGCGTTGTCGCCCGCAGGGCCAGCGCAGATGGGGCACGGCGAGGTGGACAAAGGGAACGTCATGAACATTTTTGCCTCTGAGCGTTCACTTCTACCGTTACGAAGCACACGTGGCTACAGCGCAGCGGCTTCAGGGGGACGTTACAGCGCTGCAGCGCGCAAAAGCGCTTTCGCAGTGCTGTGCCTGCGCTGCGGACATAGAGGGAGAGAGGACCGAGAGAGACCGCGAGAGAGAGAGAGAGAGAGAGAGAGAGAGAGAGAGAGAGAGAGAGAGAGAGAGAGGATGCCCCTAACAGAGCCTTTGGTTCGGCCGGGGATGGACTGCCCTACGCAGCACAAGGCAGGGTGTTCGCAAGTCAGTGCATTCCTCAAAATGGAGGGCGTTATGGCGATGAAGCCAGCAAAACTTCTGGCGCTGGTCCCGCGCTAGTCGTGCAGTTGTCGTCATTCGGGAAGCACAGCGCGAACGGACGGCTGCACGTGGGGCGAGGTCAACCTCGGCTTGGCTCGGCCTTCGCATTGGCGTTTGGCCGTCCGCCCTCCGCGGACCTGTCCACGCCGTCAGCGTGGGCGGGCAAGGCCCACGGGTGGCAGTTGCAGCGCTGTGCTCGGTGAGCAGGAACGATAGGCGGCAGGGTGACGGCGTGTTGAATGGCTTTGGGGTCCCGTGACGAGGTGAGCGAGGGAAACTGTGGCCAATCCTCGGCTCCTCCTCTCCTCTCCTCTCCTCTCCTCTCCTCTCCTCTCCGAACGCCGTCGCGGCAAGTCAGGCTGCACGAGGGGTCGTTCGTTCACAGCCTGCGATAAGCAGGTCTATCTCCGCGCTCCGAGGGCGAGCCGAGAAGTGAAAACCGTGTCGAATTTTTCGCGAAACGAACGTCGCCACCGCCGCAGTCATCGGCACATATGTCGCCCTGGCGGTTCGCGACAGCGTGGCGACAAGCTTGTCCGGCTCTGGAAGGCTGCGCCGCCACGGCCCTCCCGACTGGCGCAGCAGCGCAGCAGCAGTTCGGGAGGATGAAAAGCAGCCATGGCGCGCTCTATCCTCACGCCTCTTCACCAACCTCCGCTGAGCCATGTCAGAGTCAACCCGCGCGCTATCAAATCTGTCGAACCACACGCTTTCGCCGAGCACGATTCAGACCAGACCGGATTCCAGCCCGTCTCAATCACACTCTCAAGGACTCTGGAAACAGACGTCAGGCTCGGTCTCACGCCAGCCCACCCCTCCGTCTGCCGCCAGCTGTCATTCCTCTCCTCCTCGGCAGCTGCGGTGTACGGCCACTGCCGTGCCGTGCCGTACGCTGCACGACCGCACCCACCGCCTCCACGTCGTCTGCGTGGGTGCCGATGCTTGCAGTGTAGCTGCAGGCCTCTGGGGACAGCAGCAACAGCAACAGCACCAGCACCAGCAACAGCATCAGCAGCTGCAGTAGCAGCAGTAGCACCAGCCCAACCTTGCCCTGCGAAAGGCCGAGGTTGCCTTGCAACACCAGCCATCCCCAGCAGCTGGCAATGGCTGGAGTTCAGATGGCTGGAGTCCAGTCATCCCTAGCGGACCTCCCGTCCGACATCCAGGACGATATCCTGTGCCGCGTATGCCACGAGGCCGACCTGTGGGCGCTGCGCCGCACCTGCAAGCGTCTGCGCACCGCGGTGGAACACCGAACCTGGANGACCTGCCGCACCTACAGGAGCTCTCTCTCATTGGCATGGAGACGGTGGCCTTTCCGAGGACGGAGGACGCAGAGAATCTGGGCCAGCACCTGCGGGCGCTGCATCTGCAGCAGATGCAATGCCGCGTGGACTGGCCCCTCCTGGCCTCGCTCACCCACCTCACGTGCCTCAGCCTGCGCAACTGCAGCGGCCCGCAGTGGTCGGACCTGGCCGCGGCCGTCCCTCCGAGCGTGCGGCACCTCGACATCGACGCTGACTTCATGACAGGTTGGTCCGCGCCGGCGCTCCCGCACGAGCCGCTGGCCGGTGTGACCGACCTGCGCATCCGCTCATCGGGGTACGTCCGCATGAACCTGGAATCGTTCCCCTCCCTCCGGAGACTCCGCTTTGAGGGCCCCGTGCAGGATCTCACGGTCAAGGGCTCATTTGCCGACGTGCCCTGCCTCACGGAGCTCTTGATGCTGCAGCAGCAGCAGGCGGCGGCGGGGCCCACGCACTACGTCGGCCCTGCCATGTCTGGCCTGCGTGCCCTTTCTGCCCTCAAGAAGTTGGCCTTCTGCCGGCAGATGTTCCCCCCTCCGTGGGACTTCAAGGCCATTGCGGGAGTGGAGGAGCTCCACCTGCCGCCCGTGCACTACCACGACCCTGCCCTCGCGGACCTCGCCGCCCTCTCCAACGTGCGCACGCTCACGTGTCGCGGCGTGCCCGCACACCTGCTGCCCAACCTTTGCGCCCTGCCCAGCCTCAAGGTTCTTGACGTTACGGAGATGCATCTGCCCTCGGAATCCGTTGCTGCCGATAGGGACAGCTTGACGGAGACTGTGACGGAGACAGAGACGCGTGTCGTGTGGCCCAGGGGTACCCCCACCAGCCTACTGTCGCTCGTTCACAGAACAGCACCTTCTACTCCTCTGCTGCCCACAATACATCACCCCACTGCGCACCACCATCACGATCACCATCACTTGCCCCAAAGACACGAGAAGAGCAATGCTGCTGCTGCTGCTGCTGCTGCCGCTGCCGTTGGGAGTCCCACTGCTGCCGGCGCTGTGCTGCCCCACATCGCCCACTCCGACCAACCCATGTGCAGTACCATGTCGAGAAGGTGGACGCTGGCTGCAGCCATGGCCCACCTGAAATCGCTCCACCTCCACGGGATGGACTCGTTCGACCCCGCCGCTGCCGCGCTGCTGCCTGGCCTCACCACTCTTGTGCTTGAGGGGATCACCGAGCTGCCGGATCTACCAATGGACGGAAGCGGATCATCCGGGGACATTTGCCACGTCGGCGTGTGGCGCAGGCTTCAGAGCGTCGAGTTGCGGCGTGCGGCAGTGGCTACCGTGCCGCTGTCGTGGGTGATGCTGCCTGCGCTCTGGCAGTTGCGTTGCTTGGGCTGCGAGTCGCTCGAGGACCTTCCAGAGCCTCCGGTGAATCCTGCCGACCAAGCGATGGCCTGTGTTCTGCGAATCAGAGAGCTCACGGTGTCGGATTGCCCCATGCTCTGCCGACTTCCCATATCGTGGCCATGCCTGCGTGTGGTGAGGCTCGGTGGGAATGTGGGTGTTCAGTCTGGGAAGGAGGGACTGCCGCAAACAGTGGGCTTAGAGACACTCGTGGATGGGATGTAAACATACGCCGTGAAAGGCATGTAGGTGCAGGAACGGTGTCTTTGGCTTTGTTGCACGAGTGTGAGAGTGCACGTTACATAGAATGCATCATGACCAATAAGTTGAGCAACTCATGAATGGGTATGCTCGCTGCCCAGTAGTTGAAAACGCTTCTGCATGAAAAGCAAAAGGTTTTCGTAGAGTTTGGCCTTCCACATGGACAGCAACAACCTGGCAACCTTAATTAATGTATTGCATGCACCAACAATCATTTTTTTCCTGATTTTGACCGTGCAATAAGCCTGCATCGTACGTTTGGATTCTATGTCTGGCTTGAAACCTACGCGTGTTGCAAGAACAAGGGTGGCTAAGAATAGTTCTGAGTCCATGCTTCCTGTCACTCAGCAGTTTGTGGTCGGCCTCACCATCGCTCTAAGACACTGGCTATGTGGGAGGTGTGAACATCGCTGTTGGTTTCAGCAGGGTATAGGCACACAGCATTGTTGTGATGCAGTGAAAGAGAGTCTGTAGTGCGCCGAAGTGGCTGAGCTGGGCACTGTTGCATGTGGGACACTCCAGTCCAGTGCATTCTTAAATGCATTATTAAATGCATTCTTAAATGCATTCTTAAATGCAATCTTGAATGCAACATATTGGTTCTTTCAGGAGGCTAAGCTCACTTGGATTGTATGAAAGAACCCCAATTCAGAGCTCTAAAATACGGAGGGTTGCGAGAAGAATCCAGAATGGCAAGTCGGCATGAAAATCAAACAAGTGTGCAAGGTGAGAGAGGAAGGAGCATGATCACAGTTCAAAAGTTAGGGCCGAGGTGTGAGGTTTCCGGACGTTGAGTAGCGTGTGGCTAGTGCGCAAGTTGTACGTTCGAACGCACTGTGCGCCGGCCCAAACCAGTGAGTCAACTAGAAATTCAATCCTTCCACAGTTATTTCTCGAGAAGGCTGCTCTTTGGAGAAAAGGGATCAACGAGCAATGATGCGTAAAAGTTGGGCATCAACATAGAGGACCACACATGCACGCATGCACACATGCAAAACAAAAACTCCTGCAGTGACGATTGGCAGTGTGATGCAACCCCAATGCCTGAGTTCCTTGAACCAGCTAAGGGAATGGGACAACTCTCTCGGATGCCCAATGTGTGTGAGAGGACATTGAGTGAGACACAACCTACTGACGGCACTCAGATTGGTTGAGACACGGCAAACACAATGAGGGAAGAAGAGAGGAGCTTGATCCTAAAAAGTGAACAGGAGGGAACATCCCCCTCACCCTTGCCCTGGTGAGCGCAATACTGCAACTATAGACTGACTTCGCTATCATGCAAGAGACTAGCTGTAGTCTCTATCATGGCTGTAGTGGATGGAGTTGTTCCTGTGTGTATGTGCAGGGCCATGTCAATGCCCGTGCACTGAGGCACATTCATGTGGTGATCCACCCATCCCCAGCTCCATGATATGTGCCACAACGTGCCGAAGACAGTTGGGGCACTCTACAGTNTGTTTGGGCCAGTTTAGGGCAGACTAACCTGCCACAGTGCACATCTTGACTAGTCCCCATGGTAGCTATTCAGACTTTGTGCTTGTCAGTTGTCATTTCTCTTGTAACATTGAAGCTCATGAAACTTACAAGACTGTCCGTGTCTCTCCTAGCCAGACCCTTGTTGCTCTTGCGCTTGCCTTCCATGCTAGTGCATCTGCTGACTAGGACAGTCTTGCTACATCAGCAACAATGGCAGGAAGCTTCTAGGTGAATTTTCATGCTTTGATAACTGTGAGGCATCCCTCACCAAGCTACGAGCGTAGACCTAGCTAGAGTAGCAAGGGCAATGGCAAGGACATGGAGCTAGAGTCACTGTCCTTGTTGTGACCCTGGGAGGATCCACTACGCACCCATCAATGACAGCAACTATGTTAATAGTAGCAACAGTAGCATCAGCACTTTTTATAGCAATTGCATCATCAACAGTAATACTGGCAGTAACAACAACAGTAGCACCACCTGTTGTGATGTGAGTCGTCCCTGTCTGTTTGTACAACTTACTACGACCACTAAGTCGTGTCCATGCTCGTGCAAAACCCTGATGCACACCCAGTTGACTTCGGAGTACCGATGGTTGGTGGCTCCATCCACCAGCAGCTGCCACGCAACTGTTGGTTTGTGTGGCTTCCACCCGTCACGACCGACACTGCTAGTTTACCGATAAACCCACATTCGGGTTATATGGCAGAGGAGGAGGTGACGACACGACGGGCCTCCGGACTGCACCGAGACTTCTCCAGCACCTACGACAGCGCCGGCGAGACGCGGTCGATGCGTTCCGGTCGCCATGTGGGCTTGTTAGGAGGTAGGAGAGTTTTCTCCGTGGGTTCAGACCCGCGCACCCAGTTGACTGTACCGGTGCGACGAGGAGACCCGATGGCTATTGTGGGGCTTCCGATGTTCGGAAAGCCGTCTGTGATGTCTGGACGTTGATTCCGAGATGTTTTGCCACTGCTCATATTTTCTCGGTGGTCGAGACCCGGGCACTCGGAGCGTTGTTCCGGTGCCTCGAGGAGACCACCTTTGTTACTCTCGTGGTGTATGCAGTGTGTTCTCCCTCTTGACTCATTTGGGTTCAGCAGGGGTGACAGGGCCCGGTGCGGTTAGCTGCCAGCGCCCCTATATAAGCCCGCTAGGGGCTCATTTGTAAACTCTCCTTGTTCTTTATATTCAGCGTTCCTGACTTAGCCAAATTCTTGCCGTTTTGCATCGCACTCACACACAGAGCTCATGTTCGTGCTTGCATGGGCCTGCATGCCCTAAAACTATTTCCACTTTGGTATCAGAGCGCAGGGGGGCGTGTGAGCAGCAGAAGCAGCAGTAGTGGGCGGAACGCTAAGAGAACGCGCCACGTGGCGCCACGCCGGCAGCAGCGTAAGGGAGCGTAAAGCAACTGCACATGAACAACACAGGGGCGGTGAGAAGCAACAGCACTAGCAGCAGCACGCGTTGGCAGCAGCAGCGTGCACGAGCAACAGCGACGCAGCAGCAGCTTGCAGCCGTGGCAGCAGCGAGTAGCAGTAGCGAGCAGAAGTAGCAGCGTGCAGCAGCAAGCAGCGACGCAGTAGTAGCAAAAGCAGTCATGAGTGCTACTACTGTCGACTACTACTGCCGACGACAATCTGCGCGAGAGCTTGCACTTTTGCCTTCAGAGCCGAAAGCAGATTGTCGTCGGCAGCGATCTCCGCTTCGAGACGCGTCGTGGACCGGCGTCTTCGTGGGGCTCGTGGATTGGTGCGCGCACTTCACCCCGTAGGATCGACGGCGGATTCGAGTCTTACCAGCTCTAGATTTGTTTTGGTGCCTCGAGGAGACCACCTTTGTTACTCTTGTGGTGTATGCAGTGTGTTCTCCTTGTTGACTCATTTGGGTTCAGCAAGGGTGACAGGGCCCGGTGCCGTTAGTTGCCAGCGCCCCAGTATAGGCCCGCTAGGGGCTCATTTGTAAACTCTCCTTGTTCTTTATATTCAGCGTTCCNGAGCTTGCACTTTTGCCTTCAGAGCCGAAAGCAGATTGTCGTCGGCAGCGATCTCCGCTTCGAGACGCGTCGTGGACCGGCGTCTTCGTGGGGCTCGTGGATTGGTGCGCGCACTTCACCCCGTAGGATCGACGGCGGATTCGAGTCTTACCAGCTCTAGATTTGTTTTGGTGCCTCGAGGAGACCACCTTTGTTACTCTTGTGGTGTATGCAGTGTGTTCTCCTTGTTGACTCATTTGGGTTCAGCAAGGGTGACAGGGCCCGGTGCCGTTAGTTGCCAGCGCCCCAGTATAGGCCCGCTAGGGGCTCATTTGTAAACTCTCCTTGTTCTTTATATTCAGCGTTCCAGACTTAGCCAAATTCTTGCCGTCTTGCATCGCACTCACACACAGAGCTCATGTTCGTGCTTGCATGGGCCTGCATGCCCTAAAACTATTTCCACTTTGGTATCAGAGCGCAGGGGGGCGTGTGAGCAGCAGAAGCAGCAGTAGTGGACGGAACGCAAAGAGAACGCGCCACGTGGCGCCACGCTGGCAGCAGCGTGAGAGAGCGCGAAACGACCGCACGTGAACGCCACATGGGCGGTGAGCCAAGCAGAGCAGCACTAGCGACTACGGCGGCAACACCATTCGCAGCAGTAGCACGCATTGGCAGGAGCAGCGTGCACGAGCGGCAGCGACGCAGCTGCAGCTTGCAACAGTGGCAACAGTGAGCAGTAGCAGCGAGCAGCAGCAGCAAGCAGAAGCAGCAGCGTGTAGCAGCAACCAGCTACGTAGCAGGAGCAGCAGCAGCAGCCGTAGTAGCAGCAACAGCAGCAGCAGTAGCAATAGCAACAGCAGCAATAGTACCAGCAGCAGCAGCAGCAACAGCAGCACCAACAGCAGCAGCAGCGGCGGCAGTAGCAGCAGCAGTAGTAGCAGTAGCAGTAGCGTGCAACAGCGTGCAGAGCAAAAGGAAAAAAAAATGGAGGGCAGCAGCAGATCAGTAGCAGCAAGTAGTAACAACAATTGCTGCGCAGAGTAGCAACAGCAGCAGCAGCAGGAGCTGAAGCAGCAGCAACAACAACAACATCCACAACAGCTGCACCTGCCGCTGCAGCTGCTGCTGCCGCTGCGAGGAGGGCCTCGCAGCCCTCCTCTGAAGGGGGGGGGGCTCTGAGGGGGCCTGTCGACCCCGTTCGCCACCCCCCCCCCTCTCCCTCCTTTCTCCCCTTCTCAAGGGGGGTCCTAGGAGGGCCCTGCTGAGCCCCTCCGAGGGGCCCTTTGGAGGGGGCCCGTCGGCCTCGTGGGCCCCCTTGGCCCCGTCGGCCCCGTCGGCCGACCGACGGAGGGGCCGGGTCAGTGGGGCGGACAGGACCCCCCCCCCTCTCGCTCCCTCCTCTTCCCCACACCCACTTGCTCACTCGCTCGCTCAGCGAGCGAGCAAGCGAGCGTGCACGGGAGGGAGGGCCGGACAGGCCGGACCCCCCCCCCTCCTGATTTTCTCCGTTCACCCACCTTCCGGGCAATTGAGAAAAGGGGGGGTAACAAAAAATACAAAAAAGGGTATGCTTGAAAGAAAAAGGAAAAAAAAGAAGAAAAAAAAAGAGAAAGGCAAGGGCTTCACGCGAGCAGAGGGGAGAACCAAAACTGAAAAAAGGGGGTGGAGGGTGAGGGCAAAGAAAAAGAAAAACAGAAAAGGGGGCCAGAGGACTAGAGAATAACGACAAAAAAGGGGTCATCTTCCAACTACTACCGCCGCAACAGCCGCAGCTTCGTAGCTGTCGTAGCAGCATCAGGCAGTGGAGTGTGGACGACTACTTAGTGAGCTTGCACTTTTGCCTTCAGAGCCGAAAGCAGATTNTCCATTAGTGGCAGCAGCATTAGTGGCCATAGTTAGTCGGACTGTAGTCTCCTGGCGTGCTGTGGTAGTGCAGTTCTTCCCATCTGGTCACGTTTGCTGACCCGGACGCCGTGACCTCCAGGATTGACACCACCTACTGGCCTCATTCTCTCCCGTTGCTTGGTGTTTACCACAGGGAGTAGGTGCCCTCGGTGCCTATCCATCGTCCAGCGCACGACATGAGTGCGCGGAAATCTGAGCAGGCGCCTTGCGCGTTCGCCTGCTACTACTGTGGTGATGGACGTCATGGTTTGCGTCACTGTTGGACGCGCCCTCCCGGCTGGCATCCACCTTGGCTACAGCCTCGACCAAGCATGCGTCCTCCACAGCATACGGATCTGCCGGCGTTGGTAGATCCCCTAGCAAGACCTCTGGCGAGCATATTTGCCGAGATCCACGGCCTGCGAAAGACGGTACAACGCCTTTGTGACCTCGTTGTCACTGAGCGTGCTTCTGCTACTCGTTCGTCGACGGCCTCTTCGACCACATCTCCTCCTTCTTCATCCGATGGTGTCCCTTCAGCTTCACCTGCCAGCCAGTCCCAGGCTGCTGCCATCCTTTTTCTCCTCCACTCTGCTGTGACCACGCCGCCACCCCGCGATGACTTGTCTTCCAGTAGTCGTTCGAATCGAGTGACTCTGCGACGTCGTCGTCAGCGCTCCGCACGGCGTACTCGCACCGGTGTTGATACATCCTTCACCTCCTCGGCCTACGTTGCTGTACCTATCGAGTAAGAGTGTGGTCACTGTGCATTGCGTGATGTGACAGTAGCGACAGTATCCGCAGTCGCGTCGGGCCGTGTTGCCCGAGCGTCAGTACAGGTAGACTCAGATGATACAGTGAGAGCACATCGCGCGGAGTCTGATCCCGACATGGAGGTCATGGTGCAGACTTGCGTGTCATCAAGCTCGACTTCCATGTCCGCGTTGGATTCAGATCTTATACAACAGCAGCTTGCGTCAGGAGGAGTGCAGGCCCGGCGTCCGTGGGCAGTGCCACTCGCGGCTCCTACCGGTGGCGGCCCGGCGATTGCACAGGGGTCCCGTACGGATCAGGATGCCTCTTGCAGAGTTTTGGCGGAGTTTGCGCAGCAGGCTCACACAAGCCCGGCGGAGGTTCCAGTGCAGGAGATATGCGTGTCATCGAGGTCGACATCCACGCTGGGACAGGAGCCGGACGTTCTGCAGCAACAGGTTACCTCAGGAGGAGTGCAGGCACGGTGTCCCTCGACTGTGCCACTCACGGCTCCGTCCGGTGGAGGCCCAGGACTTTTGAGGGAGATTGTGCAGACGACTCACACGACTCCGGCGGATGTTGGAGTACTTGGGACTTGCATGTCATCGAGGTCGACATCTACGCTGGGGCAGCAGCCGGACATTCTACAACAGCAGGTTGCATCACGAGGAGTGCAGGTCTCATATGCCTTGGCGGTGCCACTTGCGACTCCGATCAGTAGCGGCATGGTGGTGGCACATAAGTCCCGCGCAGATCGGGATACCCCACACGGATCTCCGGGGGAGTTGACGCACGAGATTAACACTAGTATGACAACAGGCGCAGTGCATGAGCAGATTTGGCCGGTTGGTCTTTTGGAGGTTGAGGCGTTCTTGAGAGCTGCAGTTCTCAGAGATGTCGTTGGGACATATGCTGAAGCAGACACAGCATGCTCCACCGCCTCATCTGCACTACCTCCGGACCAGCTTCAGCGTGAGGAGTCGTCCATGTTCCCACAGTCTTCGGGTTCCCGCACCCACGACGGAGCAGCGACATACATGACGGAGTCAGATGATGGTCCTTAATCTATCATCGAGCACGTGGTAGCGACCAGCGTTCCTGGCAAGATAGTGCATGAGCGCCAGCTGCGCTTGTTAGTCGCCTTGACGGACATTGCTGAGCCGAAGGCCTGTACACCTGTGTCCATTGTGGCGGTAGTCGAGGACACCGGAGCAGATCCATACATGCAGATGGAGTCACCTTGTCAGCAGGAGCTGAGTTCTGCCCCCTCGATTTCACCTCTTAGTGATGCTACCGATCACATCGACGCCGAGAGTGGCAGTACCTGCACGGACGACACTTCCACATGCTCTACGGACTCTGACGACTCCTCCTCCTTCTCTCTTGGCATGCGACCGCTCACTCCTCGCATGACAGACACGAGCTGTGATGTGGATGCGACACTTGCAACTGCATCCGATGTTCCAGAGTCTCAGCACATTGCGACCCTTGTTGACCCCCAGGAGGATGAAGCGGCACCAGTTCCATCATCTTCAGCAACAGAGATGCAGATGGCGCTGTACTCACGAGCTGTGCAGTCTGCATGTGCAGCATCCAGTGAGGCAGAGTTTATTCTACACCAGGTCGACATGGGCCACCTCGACATGTCCGAGGCAGATTATGCTGACTTGCAGGAGCGTGTAGTCATGCTACAGCGGGAGATGATGGCAGCGCGTGAGCGATTCTCACAGGAGAGCAACATCAGTGCTATGGGCAGGAGCCTTCCGCCTGCAGCATCTGGCACACCAATACCCGGGGAGGATCTTGTACGAGCTCCGAGTATGACGTCCGTTGGGGACACTATTATAGGAAAGGTGAGCGTGCTTTTGGCTTCCACCATCCTCGCTCCTGTCGACCCCATCATCGCTCCTTCTTCTTCTACTACTGCCATCACGCACCTTCATCCACCCGACTCATCTGTCCCATCGTCATCTTCATCCACGAGTGGTGATCCGGTTTGTTGCTCTAGCTCTCCTCTTCTGGAAGTACATCCTTCTGTCTCAGGGTATGCTATCCCGTATCGCAGGCCAGCTCCGCCACTTCATCCACGCACGCGTGCTGCTCGCCCATTCCCATTCCTCCGGCGCACACAGATGCATCGCGGCAGTGCGGAGCCAGGAGAGACTGTGAGTTGGGACCCTTGGCAGTCACGCGAGGACTGGTATACCCCAGGTGATGCATATTCATCACGAGGAGTTGTAGCCGGAGACACCACTTCGTCTTTGAGGGAGGGAGTAGACTCGCAGGTGACAGGGGGAGCTGTCTCTACATGATAGATACACCACATGACTCATCGCCCAGGATCTGTTCAGCTACGACATTAGCATCTCCATCGAGGACATCGCTACCATGTTCATCTGCCCAGGGGGAGTGTTGTGTGGACCTCGACCTGACGCGACGCCATGGGAGATTCATGGTGAGGTCCATGCTCTGTTGTGAGAATGTATAGCATCCCGCATGTGCCTCACGCTACGTGAGGCACATGCATTTAGATGGTAGCACACTGTTGGTCGAGACCCGGACACATGGTGCATTGCACCAGTGTCACGAGGAGTCCATGTGATCGTGTGTCTTAGTGTGTCGTTATACTGTGTGAGGCATGTGCATGCGAGCTGTTGGTCCAGACCCGGCCACGTGGTGCATTGCACCCGTGTTACGAGGATATCCTCCCTTGATCCTGTGTTTGGATGATGATACTATTGAGTTGGATTGCTCGTAGTGATCGAGACCCGGACCCTGGTACCGCCAGTGTCACGAGGAGACCATCTTGTCCTCTGACATGTGTATAATGTGCATTACATTGGTTTGTGTGCATGTGCATCACTCCTCTCATGGTCGAGACCCAGACACTTGGTGGGCTGTGCCAGTGTCCAGGGAGACCCTATATGGATAGCAGACGAGTGTGTGTGTGTGTGTGTGTGTGTGTGTGTGTGCGTGTGTTTGTGCGAGTTGACTCATGCATGTTATGGCTTGCCATGCATTGTTGTTCCATGCCTTCGCTCATTCGTTCTGGCGTGGGCGGCTATGTCAGCCAGGGGGAGTGTTGGTTTGTGTGGCTTCCACCCGTCATGACCGACACTGCTAGTTTACCGATATACCCACATTCGGGGTATATGGAAGAGGAGGGCGTGATGACACGACGGGCCTCCGGACTGCACCGAGACTTCTCCAGCACCTATGACAACGCCGGCGAAACGCGGTCGATGCGTTCCGGCAGCCATGTGGGCTTGTCAGGGGGTAGGAGAGTTTTCTCGGTGGGTTCAGACCCGCGCACCCGGTTGACTGTACCGGTGCGACGAGGAGACCCGATGGCTATTGTGGGGCTTCCGATGTTCGGAAAGCCGTCTGTGATGTCTGGACGTTGATTCCGAGATGTTTTAGCACTGCTCATATTTTCTCCGTGGTCGAGACCGGGGCACTCGGAGAGTTGTTCCGGTGCCTCAAGGAGACCACCTTTGTTACTCTCGTGGTGTATGCAGTGTGTTCTCCCTGTGGACTCATTTGGGTTCAGCAGGGGTGACGGGGCCCGGTGCGGTTAGCTGCCGGCGCCCCTATATAAGCCCGTTAGGGGCTCATTTGTAAACTCTCCTTGTTCTTTACATTCAGCGTTCCAGACTTAGCCAAATTCTTGCCGTCTTGCATTGCACTCCCACACAGAGCTCATGTTCGTTCTTGCATGGGCCTGCATGTCCTAAAAGTATTTCCAATTCCCTCGTCCCCCATCGGGGGGCCTCTCCGAGGGGGGGGAGTCCTTCGGCCCCTTTCGCCTCCCCCTTCCCCTCCTTTAGCGGGGGCCCTCGGAGGGCCCCATCGTGCCCCTCCGAGGGGCCCATCTGCCCCGTCGGCTAACCGACGGAGGGGCCGACGGTGGAGAGGGGCGGCCCCCCCCCCCCCTCGGCGGCCACTCGCTCACTCGCTCACTCGCTCGCTCAGCGAGCGAGCGTATACGGGTGGGAGGGCCGGACGGGCCGGACGCCCCCCCCTCCCCTTTCCTTATTTTCTCTGTTCGCCCACCTGAGGGGCAATCAAGAAAAAGGGGGGGGCGAGTAACAAAAACTACAAAAAGGGGTACGCCTTAAAAATATTGAAAAGACAGAAAAAAAAAGAGGGGGTGGCCGAGGGCAATAAAGAGAAGAAGAAAAAAGGGGGGGGGGGCTGACGGCTAGTGAAACACAACAAAGAAAAGGTACTCTTCCAATTACCACCGCCGTAGCAGCCGCAACTTCATAGCCGCAATAGCAGCATCAGGCGGTGGAGTGTCGACGACAACTTAGTGCGGCGGCTGCGCGAGAGCTTGCACTTTCGCCTTTAGAGCCGACAGCGGACTCTCTTCAACAGCGATCTCCACTTCGACACGTATCGCGGACCGGCGTCTCCCTAGGGCCTGTGGATTGGTGCGCGTAGTGTACTCCGAGTGATTGACGCCGGATTCGAGACTGTCCATCTCCGAGGGCTGGGTCGCTTACATCTTGGAGCAGCAACCACACCTGCAGCCGCCACCCCTTCTCGTCTTGGAGCAGTCTTTGCTCTATTAGTGGCAGCAGCATTAGTGGCCGCAGTTTGTCAGACTCTAGTCCCCGGGCGTGCTGCGGTAGTGTAGCTCGTCCCGTCTGGTCACGTTTGCTGACCCGGACGCCGTGATCTCCAGGAGTGACAGTACCTACAGGCCCCATTCTCTCCCGTGTCTTTGTGTTTACCACCAGGAGTAGGTGCCCTCGGTACCTATCCATCATCCAGCACACGAGATGAGTGCGTGGATATCTGAGCAGGCGCCCTGCGCATTTGCCTGCTACTACTGTGGTGATGGACGTCATGGTTGGCGCTGCTGTTGGACGCGCCCTCCCGGCTGGCATCCACCTTGGCTACAGCCTCGTCCGAGCATGCTTCCTCCACAGCACACGGATCTGCCGGCCTTGGTAGATCCCCTAGCTGGACCTCTAGAGAGCATATTCGCTGAGATCCAAGGCCTCCAGCAGACAGTGCACCGGCTTTGTGACCTCGTTTTCACTGAGCGTGCTTCTGCTACTCGTTTGTCGACGGCCTCTTCGATCACATCTCCTCCATCCTCTCCTCCTTCCTCATCGGATGGTGTACCTTCAGCTCCACCTGCCAGTGAGTCCGAGGCTATCGCCATCCTGTCGATCCTTCACTCTACGACCACGACGCCATCTCGCGATGACATACCTCCATGCAGTCGTTCGAGTCGAGTGACTCTGTGACGTCGGCATCAGCGCTCCGCATGGCGTGCTTGCTCCGGTGTTGATACATCCTCCACTTCCTTGGCCTCTGTTGCTCTACCTATTGAGGGGGAGTGTGGTCACCGCGCATCGCCTGATGTGACCGTAGCGACAGGATTCACACTCGCACCGGGCCGTGCTGCCCGAGCGTCAGCTCAGGCAGATTCAGATGATACCCAGACATCACATGGCGTGGAGTCTGACCCCGACATGGCATTCATGGTTGAGAGTTGCTTTTCATCCTGAAGGTTGGATCCAGATGTTCCACAGCAGCTGGTGACATCAGGAGGAGAGCAGACACGGCGTCCTTGGACGGTGCCACTCGCGAATCCGACCGTTGGAGGTCCAGGGGTGGCACAGGAGTCTCGTGCGGATCGAGATGCATCCATCATACTTTTGGGGGAGAGCGTGCAGCAGAATCACACCAGTCCGGCTGATGTTGGGGTACTTCGGACGTGCATGTCATTGAGGTCGACATCTACGCTAGGGCAGCAAGTGGACATTCTGTAGTAGTAGGTTGCATCAGGAGGAGTGCAGGTCCCGCGTGCCTTGGCGATGCCACTCGCGACTCCGACCAATAGCGGCCTGGTGGTGTCACAGCAGTCTTGTGCGGATCAGGATGCCCCACACGGATCTCCGAGGGCGTTGGCGCACGGGATTCACACCAGTACAATAGCAGTCGTAGTGCATGAGTAGAGGCGGCCGATTGGTCTTTTGGAGGTTGAGGCATTCTTGAGAGCAGCAGCTTTGAGAGACATCGCTAGGACATATGCTGCAGCAGACACAGCAGGCTCCACCGTCTCATCTGCGGTACATGAGGATCAGCTTCAGCGTGAGGAGTCGTCCATGTTCCCACAGTCTTCGGGTTCCCGTACCCATGACGGAGTAGCGACATACATGACAGAGTCAGATGATAGTCCTTACTCTATCATCGAGCAGGTGGTAGCGACCAGCGTTCCCGTCGAGACAGTGCGTGAGCGCCAGCTGCGCTTGTTGGCCGCCTTGACGGGCATTGTTGAGCCGGAGCCCTGTACACCTGTGTCCACTGCGGCAGCAGTTGAGGACAGTGGTGCAGATCCCTACACGCAGATGGGGTCACCTCGTCAGCTGGAGCCGAGTTCTGCCCCTTTGTGTTCACCTGCTGGTGACCTAGCTGATCACATGGACATTGAGAGTGGCAGTACTTGCACGGACGACATTTCTACATGCTCCACGGACTCTGACGACTCATCCTTCTCCTTCTCTCTTGGCATGCGACCGCTCACTCCTCGTCTGACAGACACGAGTTGTGATGTGGATGCGACACCTGCAACTGCATACGATGTTCCAGCATCTCAGTAGATTGTGAGCTCGGATGACCCCCAGGAGGATGCAACAACACCAGTTCCATCGTCTTCAGTAGCAGATATGCAGATGGCGCAGTACTCACGAGTTGTGCAGTCTACATGTGCAACATCCAGTGAGGCAGAGTTTATCCTACACCAGGTCGACATAGGCCACCTCGACATGTCCGAGGTAGATTATGCTGATCTGCAGGAGCGTGTAGTCATGCAACAGCGAGAGATGATGGCAGCGCATGAGCGATTCTCAGAGGAGAGCAGCATCACTACTATCGGCAGGAGCCTTCCGCCAGCAGCATGTGGCACACCTATACCCGGGGATGATCTTGTACGAGCTCTGAGTATGACGTCTATTGGAGACACTGTCATAGAAGAGGTGAGCGTGCCTTTGGCTTCCGCCATCCTGGCTCCTGTCGACCCCATCATCGCTCTTCCTTCCTCTTCTGCTGCCGTCACGCACCTTCATCCACTCGACTCACCTGCCCCATCTTCATCTTCATCCTTGAGTGGTGATCCGGTTCGTCACTCCAGCACTCCCCTTCTGGCAGTACACCCTTGTGTCTTAGGGTGTGCTTTCCTATATCGGAGGGCAGATCCACCACTTCATCCACGCATGCATGCTGCTCGCCCATTCCCGTTCCTCCGGCGTACACAGATGCATCGCGGCAGTGCGGAGGCAGGAGAGACTGTGAGTTGGGACCCTTGGCAGTCACGCGAGGACTGGTATACCCTAGGTGATGCACATTCACGTGAGGAGTTGTAGCCGGAGACACCACTTTGTCTTTGAGGGAGGGAGTCGACTCCCAGGTGACAGGGGGAGCTGTCTCTACATGATGGATACACCACATGACTCATCGCCCAGGATCTGTTCAGCTATGACATCAGCATCTCCATCGAGGACATCGTTGCCAGGTTCATCTGCCCAGGGGGAGTGTTGTGTGGACCTCGACTTGACGCGATGCCATGGGAGATTCATGGCGAGGTCCATGCTCTGTTGTGAGCATCTACGGCATCCCGCATGTGCCTCACGCTACGTGCCTGCACAACTGCATATAGATGGTAGCACACTGTTGGTCGAGACCCGGACACTTGATGCATTGCACCAGTGTCACGAGGAGACCATGTGATTGTGTGTCTTAGTGTACCGCTTTACTGTGTGTGGCATGTGCATGCGAGCTCTTGGTCCAGACCCGGACACGTGGTGCGTTGCACCCGTGTTACGAGGATATCCTCCCTTGATCCTGTGTTTGGATGATGATGCTATTGAGTTGGATTGCTCATAGTGGTCGAGACCCGGACCTTGGTACCGCCAGTGTCACGAGGAGACCATCTTGTCCTCTGACATGTGTATGATGTGCATTACACTGGTTTGTGTGCGTGTGCATCACTCCTCTCATGGTCGAGACCCAGACACTTGGTGGGCTGTGCCAGTGTCCAGGGAGACCCTAGATGGATAGCACACGAGTGTGTGTGTGTGTGTGTGTGTGTGTGTGTGTTTGTGCGAGTTGACTCATGCATGTTATGGCTTACCATGCATTGTTGTGCCATGCCTTCGCTCATTCGTTCTGGCGTGGACGACTATGTCAGCCAGGGGGAGAGTTGGTTTGTGTGGCTTCCACCCGTTACGACCGACACTGCTAGTTTACCGATATACCCACATTCGGGGTATATGGCAGAGGAGGGCGTGACGACACGACGGGCCTCCGGACTGCACCGAGACTTCTCCAGCACCTACGAAAGTGCCGGCAAGACGCGGTCGATGCGTTCCGGTAGCCATGTGGGCTTGTCAGGAGGTAGGAGAGTTTTCTCGGTGGGTTCAGACCCGTGCACCCGGTTGACTGTACCGGTGCAACGAGGAGACCTGATGGCTATTGTGGGGCTTCCGATGTTCGGAAAGCCGTCTGTGATGTCTGGACGTTGATTTCAAGATGTTTTGGCACTGCTCATATTTTCTCGGTGGTCGAGACCCGGGCACTCGGAGAGTTGTTCCGGTGCCTCGAGGAGACCACCTTTGTTACTCCCGTGGTGTATGCAGTGTGTTCTCCCTATTGACTTATTTGGGTTCAGCAAGGGTGACGGGGCCCGGTGCGGTTAGCTCCTGGCGCCCCTATATAAGCCCGCTAGGGGCTCATTTGTAAACTCTCCTTGTTCTTTATATTCATCGTTCCAGACTTAGCCAAATTCTTGCCGTCTTGCATCGCACTCACACACAGAGCTCATGTTCGTGCTTGCATGGGTCTGAATGCCCTAAAATTCTTTCCAATTGCAACTGTCACAACATGCCAAGTGCTTTCTTGGGTCCTTTGTAGTTTTTCTACATTCACTAGAGCTTTCTCGGAGAACTAGCTCTTCAGTAACTTGCATGTCTTCCATTGTGTGTCCACTGATTGATGCAAGACCTGTGCATGTTACCAGTTGTAGCACCTAGCTTGAGATTCTAAATCTGTAGGTTCAGACGGTGTTGTGTTCGGATGCTTGTGCGCAGAGTTGTGGCCAAAACAAAGGTTTTGAGCCAGGTTTGGGACAAACTGACACTGTCGTGTGTGTCACCTGGCGTGCGTCGCGGCAGGTATTTGTGTTGTGTACTATTTAGTTATCATTTCTTTGTGCATTACTAAGCTATTAGAGCTTATGAGACTTTGCACGTTTCTTAGTGTAACCCTTGCTATTCCTCGCACCTGCTTGCTTGTTTGTACGCTAGCTGACTCGACAATGTCGCCATGTCAGCATCTACAAGGCGAGGAAGCTTCCTCGTAGTTTTTCATGGCATTAGAGCAGCAGACATGTCTGTTGCAACCAATGTTGCTGCCACACTGGATGCAGCAATGGCAACAGTAGTGAGAGTCACAGCAAAAGCCACGATCCTGGGAGGACTCGCCAAGCCACGGTGATCTACCGTAGCAAATTACAGTAGCAGAATTGCCCTTGTAACAACATCACAATGCCACTACCACAGGGGAACAACAAAGGGTTGCCCAAATATCTCAGTTAGCAGTTGGGACACTTGCTACAAAGGGATCCATGGAGCTTCTCGAAAGGTTCATTGAGGTCGTACCTACCACCCCCACCCCCCCCCCACGTAAGGGAGCGCACCTGCCCCATATGACCACCATTTTGGTTGTGTAAGGGCTCTTAGAAAGGTCTTCTAATAACCAATCCATCGAATCCACTCCTGCTCATTTTGCATCCTGTAGGATCCAGGACATGAAAAACGCCCTCAAATCTTGTTTGTGATTGTTCGATTTTCGGAAAAGAAGACTTTTTCAAGGCTTTTTTGCACAAAACCACCACCATTGAATTTAGCATCATGTGGCATATCTTTGCTCCAAGTTTTGCTTCCTTTTGCTTCATTGCTCACGTCATCATTGTAGGTGATGACATCATCACCAAAACTTAGCCAAAGTTTTGGCCGAAACGTCAATTTTGCGACTGTTCCGTCTCCGCGAGAAACAATGTTGGTTCTTGATACGGACAACATTGTCGTTTAGACCCATATTGAGTAGCACCGATGGCGCCAGTCCGTGACAAGGGTAAGGGGCTAGGAGACCCCTCTTCTTCCTCCTCTTCAGGGATCATGAGTCCATGGTTGCATTCACTTGCGACTGATAAGCTTCTTCAAACACAGGATGAGATGCACCGCCAGAAGCAACGATAGACTGACACGTTGTAAGAGAATGCACAGTTACTGAGGTGTCTTTTAGGGGCCTCACAATAGACACTAGCAAGACGTGCATGAGATACACCATCTATTTAGCACTTTATGTTCTATACAGCATCGCGGCCTTGGCACTCCTAATCACACGTTGACACTTGGGATGAGGACGAGATAGAGGATGACACACATGAGGATGAGATTTGTGCCCTTTGTGTCTAGGTTCATAGCTTGTCACCTTGCCCATTTTTTCCATCACACTCACCCACATCAACTAGCAGTGTTCACCTTTGGTGGCGTTCCTCTCAATGGTGGTCTCCCTACACCTCACCCATCATCTTTTGAGCCTAAGGTAGCCCTCCCCATGGAGGAGTGGTCGAAGGACTTTGAGACACCACCATTCCGTTACGATAGCGAAGAGGACTTCGATAGCTCGGACATCATATTTTAGGTGTGGGCCGACTCTTAGGGCATCCGGCCCTACTACGACAGCTTGCACCAGACCCACATTGCTCACTAGGTCCAGACAATAGTGAAAGCGATGCGCGGTTTGCTCTACACCATGCCACGGGAGATTGTGGTTGACTTCAACCCCTTTCAAAGTGAGGTCAGGAAATGCATAGGAGCAAACCCACACTAGGGCTAGAAGCTGGCTCTGTGGAATCCCATGCCATGAGAGCGACTCAACTACGTGAGTTCCACTCCCTCTATCAGGATCCTACAGAGCTCGCAGCTGGCTATTGGAGGTGTATCATACATCTTTACACTCACCTTAGGATTGGTGGCAAGACAAAGTTGTGGGCACTCGACGCCATTACAATGGGGACTCACTTGGACCACGTGAGGCTCTTTGCGGGATTCAGCCATGCGGCCCTCCCTGAGTTTTCATAATCACTACAACTGCTTCCTTCGACTCATTTGTTCTTTTTCTAGATGACATCTTCTTATGAGGGTGTTGTCGCCCATCAACAGAGTCTATGTTCCACACGACTCATCATGATCCCTCCTACACCTCTGCCCTTGTTTGATGTTCCCACCTCCATCACTTCCTCCTCCTCCTCTACCTTGAGTGGCCAGACGTGGCACGGGACAGGACCATCAGCAACAGTGGATGAGCAATGGCAGTTTATGTTGTCTTCTACTACAAATGTAGGGGTGCTCATTGCTACACAGAGTGTGAGTAGTCCCTTAATTGGCCTCAGATCATGCACAGCCTCATAACAACGCACACAGAATGGATGCCTGTCGGCCACATACGGACGAGTTGCATCACGTCCACAACTGTAGCAGGTGTAACTGCTTTCACTAGGTAATAGAGGTGACATAGACCCTCAGGACTATACGATCATTGAGCTTCGTTAGTTCTGGCGCCTTGTACTCAGGGACGTGCAATTGTGTTGTCACGGATGGGTGGTCCCTAGATAGATTGTTCCATTTCGTCCGGTGACCGTTTTGATACTTGTCAGGGAGTTTTGTTCACTCGTGATGAAGATGGACCTGACAATATCTATTGGCTTGATAAGTCATAGGATTTTGTTGTCTATCATTGTCCCATGTGTCCTCTGCTTCACGTCTAGTAGAGACAGAGTGTTACGTGGCATGTTGTCCAGTATCAATGATTGAGTGTGAGCAGAGTGGCACTTGGATAACTCAATCAGGTGTCACCCATCACATGACTTGTTATCATAGTGATATTTTTGTGCTTGATCCCGTTGCATTCGATTCGTCTGTTCACACATGATCTGGTCAGTCGTTGCTTTTCAAGAGTGTGGTTTAACGATCTGTCTAGCCCCTTTTACATTTCTTATGTGCTCTTCGTCCCTACTCTTGAGCTTAGCCTACTCTCTATCCATGCATGCACTTGGATGGGCCTCACTATTGAGCACTCTGCTGACTCTTCCATAATGACTCCTCTTGTCTTTGTGCTTGCCTTCTTGATGACCTACATCGTTTATCTCACTGTAGTCTCTTTGCATCTTCTCCCCTAAGCACCTATCCTTGCTACATCGCCGCCTCTGCCATATGAGTTTAGAAATTGTGTCCAAGCTCATTCGAATGCAGCTAGCTCTTGTTCTTGACGCAACTTCTTTCAGAGCCCAAGACCGATTGTCTTTATTGTGCCCAGAAAACGATGCATCGTTGCTCTTACTCTCATTCCACTTTTTGGGCACTACGTCCACTAGAGTTGGTCCACTTGGACCTCCTTGGTCCTCTCCTGGTTGAGTCCCTCTCAGATCGGTGTCTATGAGATGTCACCCTAATTGATGAATTCACCCAAATGCGATAGATCTACTTGTCTGCCATAACAGCGATGCCACCTTGGCAGTCCACCTGTGGCTATTAATGGCTGAGCACGAGTCTTGTCACACCCTTAACGCATTCTCTTGGATTGTGGTGGCAAAATATTTGGCAAGATGGATGTCTACATTATTGAGCACGGTGTCTTTCACCAGCTCTTCTTTCTCGCTACACCATAACATAACGGTGTGTCTGAGCTGTGGAACCACACCTTGGAGGATGCAGTCTTTGGACTGCATCCTCCAAACCATGCGGTCTGAGTAAGGTTTTCTCAAGTCCTTTGCATTTGAGGGCTTCTCCTACATGATATGAGTCTAGAACCACCTATCGCATGGTCCTCTTCTGGACAATGTCATGCCGTACAAGCTATGGTTTGGCCATCGTGCCGATCTCCATCTTGCTCGCTTTTGGGGGCCCCTCTCCTGCGTTTGAGGACTAGCACGGGTCCAGTGTCTCACCTCGAGGTCACATGTGTGCCTTCCTTGGCATCTCCCCGCGATGAAAGGCTAGGCACTTTGAGACCCCGTTCGCCATCGCATTGTTGAGTCTCGAGGATCTCTCTACTTTAAGAATATCACCTACCACAACCTATCCACCATTTTTTCATTGGCAATTTACCACGTTCCCATCTGTGTAGCTTCTTGGTAGATGGAGGAGTCTTGTCCTGCAGATGGGTCCATCTGGGCTTCGTCACCTGTGGTCCAGTCTCCGGGTTGGGGATGCCGGTGAGCATCCCCAATCAAACCTACTCCTATGCCTACACCTGCTCCCCGTACGTGGGAGATAGAACCTATCTAACTTCTCTTACACCCTCTTCCCTTGTGATTTCATATCACCTACGGCTACGGCCCAGTAGCCTGCTACGTAACCCTAAGTGAGCATCTTAGCATCGTGCAAGCCCGGTCTCCACGCACTGGCCTCTAGGGCTTTGCGGATTTCTGACTTGGCGCCTAGACGCAACTTGTAGTATTTAGAGAGGCGAGCCTGGCACAAAGGCCCTTGGCCTTAGTGTCCAGCCGAAGTTCTCTGAAATGCAACCAACATGCCATGTCAGTCACAAGTTGGTCTCCCAAGAGTTATCGGTCGCTTGTGATGTCGCAGCCGACCTGGTCATGGTAAGGTTGTATTGGGGGGCATGTGTCTTAGCCACCCGGAGCTCTCCCTTTATGATGCCTGATCCAATAACACTGAAGGAGGAAATCTTGACTCATGACGTAGAGTTGTAGGGTGCTTCTTTTAAGGATGGGCTGAGAGACATCCGTGAGCGCCATTTCTACAAGCTTGTCAATCTCCCGCATGGGCGGAAGGACAAGCCAAGTGGGTCTTTCACAAGAAGGTGAAGAATGATGGAAAACTAAATTGCTACATGGTTGGCTTGATTGTGGCAGGGTTCTCACACGTTGAGGATGTGGATTATCATCAATTTCTAGAAATTCACAAGCATGTTTCCTTTCAAGCATTGGACACATTCACAGTGTGTCCTTTTTCTGAATGACAACTAATCTTTGGCTCTTTACAAAATCTAGGAAAAAGACTATGAATGACAAACATCGTGAACTTTATGTGGATTTCATTATTGAAATTCAACAAAATATGTCTGGAATTTATACAAAGCAAGAATGTATGTTATGATCAATGAGAAACAAATGACATAACAAGTGCATATTGCAAGAAAAATCCTAGGAAATGAACATGTTTTTGGAGTAGTACATATACATTACGTTGTGTGTTGAAGTGGGGTGATCGATCAGAAATTTTAAAAGTGAACAACAAGTGTAAACTATGTAGAATGAAGCTAAGTTGCGAGTGTGGAAACCAAAGCCGACCCCAAACTAGTGGGAAAGGAAGATCACTATCCATGTTTTGTTCAGGCACCCCCTCAACTTAGTGTACCAGTGCAAGTGTATTCCCATAAGTAAATAGGTGGATTACTACAAGTGCATTATCGTGGTTGATATGTGGCACCCTTAATGCATGGAGGTCTTGCATGCTTGGCTTGTTAGAACCTCCCCTACATTGTGCCCATCTACATGCTTGTGGTCAGCAAATCTCACGTGTAGTCGCTGACATTCATGTTTGACGTCCATCCCAGGCCCACATCACTAAAGAGAAGTATATACATTTTTTTCCTCGGTTGTTAAAACAGAATAAACACATGATTTTTCCCAAACCCCATACATATACACTCTCCAATACATCATTGCAATACAATTTTTGTTATGAGAGAGGGTGAGTGGCAATCATTTCCCCTCCATAATACAAAAAATGAATATAGTACGTATTGTTTACAGTAACCAAGATAATTTATAAACATACATAACTGTGCCATTGTCTTATTGGTTTGGAAAAGGATCAACGGATCACATCAATGAAGTACCACTCTTAAATACTCGATTTGTTCTCGTTGGATTGTCATGTTGGAAACTACGTGACAAGATCCGTGTCTTTACTCCCTTCTCTCCCTCCTCTCATACGTGTACAATGCATTGAGGGAGTCAAGTTAAAAGCATATTGTAGATACACAAGAAAAAGTTCACTTATGTATTCATCTAAATGTTTGAAGGAAAAAAAATAGTGGTATTTTAGCCTTTATCAAGATTCACTCCCCAAGACACCACACAATACGTTTTTTGGTCTTTGGTATTGCCATCCTAACCCCAAAAGCAAAAGTATATCTGGGCAGTCTATTATCAAACGTATTGAATGGAAACTAAAAGTGATGTAGGAGTGGATGTTTTTCTAGTTGGTTTAAAATTTCTTCAAATTCTCCATCCATATGGATCAACAGATCAGATCCAAAGACAACCACTTGGACATGGTTAGTACACATCGCATTGTGACCTTTGCCTTCGCATGACAGGAGCTTTCATGTTGATTCGCTTCTCCTACACCATACCAAAACACAATAAGTATATTGGACCGATGCACAAACTGCATTGTACATGAAGTAGAAAAACCAATATTTGCATTCCTTTTTATCTTTTATTCTGATTTACACTAATGTGTTTTTTCATAATTCGTCTGGATACAATTCCCAATACACTGCTCCGATACAATTTGAATTATAGGGGGAGTGGTTGACGTCGACCACATTCTCCTCCAAAACTTTGAAAGTTTATATGGTAAGGGTATTTGTAACATGAATACCTAGTCGTGGCACGAAATAGGTCATCATCCCTTAGGTATAACTGACCATGTAATACCAGTTGGGTATTATCCCAATACTAGTTGGGTGTAATCCCAAGCAATTGTAATAAGTGACAGGTCAGCATTTCCCCTTTTGTTGGTTGGTTAGCAGTTTACTATAGTGGAAGAGGATGGACCGTCCAGGTTCATCTGATGACATTAGAAAAGCAGGAAACATCTTGCAATATCCTGCCTATGACAATGAATCTGTAGGTGGGCCGCACTCTTGTCTAGAGTCTGAAGGATTTTACCCACATGTTGAGCAGTCGAGGCTAATTATTTCTTCCAAGGGTTTCTCTTGTACTCGTCTGCCCGGGTTCAACTGGATGTCGGAAGATACCTGCAATCCTCTGCTATTTCATGTCCAATCTGGACCCCTTCATTGGACATGCCAGTTGGATGTCGCCACAAAAAAGGCAAAGTCACACAACACGCAAAGTCATTGGAGGGGCTCACCGTGGCAAATCTCAATCGCGCTCAGCCCTACGGTGATGGCTTGGTGTAAACTCACCATGGTCTAGAAGTTGTTGGTGCTTTTTTAATTCACTAGCATGACGTCGTGAATTGTACAATTAATTATCTTTATACTATAAAACACCCTCCATGCACACACCTACACTATAGGCCTTGTCGACACTTAGTGTTACTAAAGCGGATTTGCCCAAAACCATAGCATCTAAGATCCATAGGAACCTAGCCATCAATTGCTGTAGCTATGGTCTTATAATGTGGCCACTCAACAAATCAAGTTTTTGAACTATCCAAAAACAACCCTTATGAGGAAGCTTTCTTGCAAGGAAGCAGCACCACGCTGGCTACCCCAGCAGCCCTGACAAGACTTCAACCTCCTGGACTAGCTACCTCACAAAAACATGGTGGTTGCAAACCACAACACATTGGCTAATGTTGTTTTGCTGCTGCCAGCAATGGCATAAGTTCTTATGACACCACCACCAAGACCTGATGCCTTCCTAGAAATTCAAGCAATGACATGAGCCATACAGGAACCATCATCACTGGCTAACACCCTGATGGCATTAACAACTACAGCACATGCCCTATTGGTGCTTCCATCAGCAGCATGACCCCTCTTGGCACCACGAGCAGCATTTGACGCCTTGCTGGTGTTGTGAATAGAATCACTTGCCCTGATGGAGCTTTCATAAGTGAAAAGAGTCTTGCTCGCAGCACAAGCAACAGTTGACGACCCATTCGCGCTCCTAGCACCGACAACAGCCCTATTGGTACCACCAATAGCTGTTGATGTCTTGTAAGCATTGCTAGTGACAATAGGAGCCCTACTAGAACCAAGAGCAACTATAAGAGACCTACTAGCGCCAATTGTAGCATCAAGTTTCCTAATAGCATTGCTAGCAATGGCGAATTCCATGCTTCCTCTGTCAGCAATGAGAGGAGCTAACCAAGAACTATCACCAATAGCAACATGGACTACTTGCATCGCTAGAAGCAAGAGAAGTTTTTTTTGTACCACCATCAACCACATAGAGTTTTGTGGCTTGTAATGGTAGAAGTGCGCTAGCCTATTACTAGCATGAAGAAAGAAGAGAAAAAGAACCTTGAGGGTGTGCATATGAGCCCAACCCCCCCAAGGCACTAGTTGGTGGCTAGCGGAGGCCATGGAGGCTTCTTGGCCAGTCCAAAGCCAGCAAGCACACTTTGGGCAGCAAGCTATTAGGAGAAGCCCACTTGGCACCCAGCCATTCATGTGCAAAATGCATGTTAAGAACATCCCACCATCTCTTGCTTTGGGCTACATAGCCAACATTGTTCTTTTCCAACAATGACTGAAGTCTTGCCGTCGACCCCACCAATGGCATCAGCCATGCCGGATTTTCAAACTACAATGATCCATGTTTCCTTGACCAATGAATGGTTTCAGGCATGCTAGATTATCCATCATGGGTATGAATGTGTTGCTTTGTTTGGCATCAGTCTGAGCAATGCCACCTTTGTTGTGGCAACACGAGCTATGCTGATTTGCCGATGAGAAACATGACTCGTGTTTTCTCGAAAAGAAAAAACATACTTGGTTCTTAGGCATTGTGATGAATTGTGGTAGTTTTTCCAAAATCAATGTGAGCCATGCTAGTCTTCCTAGTAGTTACACAAGCCATGTAGGTTTATCAATCACCAACATGAATGTTTCCAGATTTTCATGCATAGCTAACGTGCTCTACAATGGCATATGCCTGGTCCACTATAGTGCATTAGTATGACGATGGTGACAACACCGCAATAACATGAGCTATGATGATGTTCTTAGCAAGTGCATAATGCTATTGGTATAGTCTACTACCATAAAGACTGATGTGAATCACTAAGTTGGAAACTTGTTGATTCACTTCAGCCATTGATGTTCTCTTTCTACTATAGCACAATGGGTAATGACCGGCACGCGTGTTGAGCTTTGCTCGGCCAAGTCCGCTTAAAACAATTAGTTCTAGCATGACATGCATTGGGGCACTATCAAAATTTGCAATGATGATTTTTTAGACCAGTCATCAATGTTGGACACGATCTGAGACATGTGGGCAACAACGTCCCTCCATGGATTACGTCTAACCACCTTGCGTTGTTGCAAGCCCATAAGGACATTGTTTGTAAAAAAATCAATGGATCAGATAGGGGTAAAAGGTTTCTACAGAGTGACCTTATGGATNGATTTTTTAGACCAGTCATCAATGTTGGACACGATCTGAGACATGTGGGCAACAACGTCCCTCCATGGATTACGTCTAACCACCTTGCGTTGTTGCAAGCCCATAAGGACATTGTTTGTAAAAAAATCAATGGATCAGATAGGGGTAAAAGGTTTCTACAGAGTGACCTTATGGATTGATTGGAAATATTTGGCCTTCTCAACGAGTACGCTTATCTCCACCTCCCTCCTCCTCGTTGTCAATGACCATTCATTAAGAATGGAACAAAACTAACAATTCTAAGATGAACGTATGGTACCTTGATGCTGGCATGAATTGCGCGAAGTCATGGGAGACAAAAGGAAGAAGGCACGCAAGGATAATGAAATCGCCTCAAAAGCTCTGAGTATTGTAAATCCATGAATCATGGTGGCGATCTGAGCTGAGTTGGTCAGAAAGTACACAAGTTGAGAAAATGTATCCATTGACAATTCATGACCAAAGGATCGCGACATCTTGAGCTTATAAACCCGTTTTGACATTTCTCAGCCACTATAGGCCACACCATGTAATCTGGAGGATTTGTCTTACACGCAACGTGGGTGATGTTTTTGGGTAGAATGTTGGGACAAACCATGTATAGTATAATCGTCTATCACATTTGAGATCCTGAAATTGTGTTGATGAAATTGGTGATTCTTTGCAATTCTGCCCATCCATCCATGGTGTCTAGCACATCAAAACTAATGGTTGAATCATTGTCCGAGCATCCTTGACATTTGTCAAAGATCCGTGATGTATGTCAAAGCGCATGCTTCATTTACATGCAGCACATGTGCCATGGCGCAAGTATCACAATGCATGTAGTGAAATGTGAAGTTAATCTCATCAAGAATTTTTAAAGTCATGCTGTACCATAGAAGGAGTGAAACCTACTAAACCATGCGTGGCCACTTGAATGGTGAAGATGCTCAATGTGTTTTTACGATTGCATAGAAACGATAGAGGAATTATGTGAACCGAGGGGCGCCCGACGTGACGGTCACACGCCGAGCCCTTGGGATAAACCTCCCATCCTCAAGCCCTTGGTGTGTGGGCCAACCCTTGAGATGTAGCATGACCCTCTCCTAGCAACAAGACCGCTGCTAGTGACCGAGGTTCCTGTCGTGCGACTCTCCCGACGACATTTGCACCGAGGTGCACTACAGAAGACTTGTAGGATCGAATGGACATGTGCGAGGCAATACTTGGAACAGAAGGAGATTTGGGAAAGGAATGAATCCTTAGAATTGATAGATCAGTAAAAGGCAATGTACATAGTCTCTGGGTAAGATCGGCATGCCTAGATCAACCCCTAGGCTTCCTTATGTACCAGCCCCTATGAGGCAGCCGAAAGCTACATAGCACTCCTAAGCCCTCTATGAAGGCTCTCTCATGTAAAAAACACATGCATTATGTAGTACACGCTGTGATCTTTCCAACGCACCAAAGAACACCTCAATCCGTGAAGAAACGACTAAGTTATGGCTATTTGAGTGCTCCACGCATGACGACCGCTGGCAGCACCGCCAACGGAGGTCACGGCCACCCGAAGCGCCCTTGCTTGCGAATGCAGCTCCAGCAGCCATCCCGAAGCGCCCATAGACCCCAATTGACCTTGCCTCATTGGCTAAGCGTCCATCCAGGGGTGATTTAGCTGCAGTGGGCAAGAAAGTCGCTCCGCCGTGCTCGGGGTCGAATTGGTACGTCTCCTGTTTTTTGGAGGTGCGCTTCCCACCTTTGCACGGCCGTATCTTTCTCGTCCCTGCACCTAATGACCCGGTTCTTGGGTCAATTTTGCACGGCCTTTTACGTGAAATACAATGGGAGCATCAAAGCATGCATATGACCTCAGCATGATGACGTAATCACCGCCTCAAGCGGCGGCTCCCATAATAAACTGTCTGCTAGATGTTGATATCAACAGAGTTAGGCATATACGACAATGGCCCATGAGGCTTTAAGCTTGTGGTAAGTGATACACGCAAGGGGCTGCCTTTACAATTGAAGGAATTCAATAACTTGAGATCATTCAGGTTATGTGCATTGCCTATGTTTCTATCCTTTGGTCTATATGTATGGAGTGCATAACACACATGGGACATGTTATAGGTCAATCAAACCAATACCTGTACACATGGCCATACAACTTAAAATCTTGAAAATGTGTCAACTCACTTGTCCATGGCATCAAATGTGCAGGATGTACATTAGCTACTTTTCCGTCATGTTCATGAAATGGATGCACATTTGAGCAGAACACATGAACTCGTGTAACAGCTTTCACTCCAGCTCCTACACAAAATTGATCTCCAATTTTTGCTTAGTAGAATCAAGAGCTCTTTACAAGGAATTTCCTATCCACGTCATTTTGCACACAAGTCTTATCAACAACTCGTATAGTGAAAATCAAAAACTTTAAGTCTCTGGAGTTCCATTTCCTTTTTCTTTCATCCCCTTGTTTAGAGTCGCAAATGGGAGGGTATCACCTCATGCTCATGATTTCACATTGATTTCCCAGTTTCAAAACTCAAAGTTTGCAACAAAAAAATTGGTTTTTCCTTTTCACGTTTGTGTGAAATCATCGCGTGCAAGGCACATTCAAAAATTTCACGACGACTTTCTGTTTTCCTCTTACGCGTCTCTTGTTTTTCCTCTCCGCTTGTCTCACTCACACTATGAGGTGAGGAGCAGAGGATGAGTTTGAAGGCTCAAGGTCATTAGCCCCAGCCCGCAAGGCCTCTTGGCCTCAAGGTCAACGACCAAGTGACTGACTCAATTAGTGAGCAATAGGTGACTGGCTTGTCACCTGACCGATCACCGGCTAGGCATCTTTGGATCCCCTGCGATTGATTACGGCTGTTGCTAATATGTGGAGCATGATTCAATGTTCATTAGGATGAAAATGGTTGCCTTGTTTGATTCTTACTGATGGACACAATGGCTTGACTATGCAATAGAACAAGGTAGTATTATATTGATGGAATCATGGTCATGTGGTGATGCATACCAACATCATGCTATATGTCCTGACCATATTCTAATTGACATAAATGATTTGTGGAATGCATCGATGTTTCAATGTCCCATCCATGAGAACACACTGGTGATCACCTCCAATAGTGGTCACTCTAGGATGACCAAAATCACCAGATGTAACCTTATAAGGAAATGTATGTATATCATTGGTTCATACACGAGGGAATTGTTCTTTTGTACCAAATGTCCCACATTCTCCTCCATGGACATCTTTTGGATGCTTTGAGAAGCTCGTGACACCTCTTGATGCGTACGTGCTCTCGTGGAGATTGACATGTAAGTGGCACATGCCTTAACATTGTGTTTACAAAGCACAAATCATGCCAAGGTTTGCACTACCCGACACATTTTCACTCCAAAATGTATGGGATGAACCAATGGGAGATTGGCGTTGGACATAAGGGCCATTCCTGGAGTTACCCAAGTTTGATCACCTTCCTCAGATGTTCATATTTAAAACTCCCAAATATTACCTGTTTCTCACATAAAATTGCATTATTCATGTGTCTGTGTAGCACAAAATATGTTCACCAAGAAAAAATGGCATATTCCTTTATCCCCTCTTAGAAAAACATGAAAATTTTCATACTCCACACACTGTGCTTCTTACAGCTATGCTCCTTGCACTTTTGCAACACGTAAAGTGCATCATTCTCATCTAAGGAGATGGGTTTCAGTGTCCAAGCACTCTACACTACCTCTACATGGTGGAAAGTCCTAAACCAAAAGGCATCAGGGTTGGTCCATGATTTTACATAGTAGGGGTGGAGCAAGGATTGTCCTACAAGTCTGCATATGAAACCTCTAATGCTTTTCCCAATGTGTTTGGCGCTTGATCCTTCATTGTGCCTATCACAAATGACAAGGTTGTTTTCAACTACAAGAAAGAGGTGTCTCACTCTTAAGTAGAAAGGCATTATTTTAGTTTTACTTTATCTTCCAGTTTTCGTGGTGATGTTTTTTTCCAAGGGGATAGGGGGTACTCGATACAAAAGGAACATGAATGGAAAAACTGACATGTATCGTGTTGCAGATTGCATCATCCAAGTACTATATAGGGTTAGTTGCACATGTTCACAACTAACCACAACAAAGCTCTCCACAACCTATGTCGCATTTCTTAACATCACGTTTTCATTTCATCATGGCCATTGAGCTTGGAGGTGGTTTTTTTTTGTAATTGAGATCATTCAGATCTCACAAAAGTGCATTGTAATGTGTGGAGCTAGCACACACAAAACATCCATGTGCATGATAGAAGTAAGCAATCTTAAGTTTTTTTTTGTCAATGACCATTTTCTGAGAAATTCCAAAGCAGGTGGAGGGACAATGATTTTGAAGAAAAAAACAATATCCATTATGATGACATGCTTACATGCATAGCGAGATTCTCATTTTCCATATCAGGTTGGGTTGTTTTGAAACACATGAATCTAGGTGCCCCATGATCACATTAAATCCTTGTCCATGAATTCATAGATCTACACCTTGTCAAAGGAGATTAATCCGCAAATTATTGTCATTTCATTGGAGCAATGTTATTGCACAATGCCTCAAAGTAGAGCATGTACCCTGAGGGAGATGTTTTTAGGCTGGTTCCTTGCAATTGTATCAACTCCTCTATATAGGATCTTACAAATACTAACCATTCTTCACACAACCCCTAATTCTTATAGACACAAGGTGGCAATGCTAATCAAAGTGCATCTTTGAGGATGGAATCTAGTGGAATCTTGTACACAACATCCTGGATGCAAGAAGCTGCATCTTTGAACCATGAATGAAATGATGGTGGATGCATTGTATTTTTCATAGGGAAAACAATAGATTAGATAAAAAATCAAGGTGAATTTCCATGCGCATGGATGAACATGGTGTCAGAAATGGAAGGAAATACAATGCAACATGACCCATCTTACACACCTCAGAGGGCCATGGCATAGGAAGGCTTGGGTTTGGGGGGTGCACATTGCCGATGACACTTACTAGGCAAGACAATATGAGCAGCTTGTTCCACTAATCTTTATTCATAAACATGGAGGTACGAGTTGAGAAACAAAATCACTTGGAAGTATTGCAGATTCAACCACGATGTTCAAAATTGTGAGGGAAATGTTCTCCACCCCTATTTGGTGGTGTCCCAAATCAAGGGATACCACGTAACTCCTTTAGAATGGATGCTCTTTTGAAGCTTGAAATGTACCACTGAAGTAAGTGGGATGTTAGCCAATGACATGATATGATGGGTGCCAAACACATAACAACATGGTCATGAGTTCTAGGAGGCATAACATAAGTGAAGTCTAGGAAATTAGTTGATACATTTCTTGTTTAATGTAAGTGTATGTTCTACGTTGGGATGTGATTGTATGAGAAGTATGCCCATTGCATTATATGAAGCACAAAAAGCAAATGTTTTCATGTTTGTGGGATATCTTTAGAAAGTAGATGATATTCATGTTGCAAATTCATTTTACGGATGATGTTGTTACATACTATATCATGTATGAGTGTGAGAATACGCAGGTTCCCAAGTGATAAGAAGTAAAAATTAATCCTTCTCGTCACACATAGTAAAATCCACTTGAAACTACCTTAATGGATTGGTAACACCTTTGTCTTATAACAAGTAACTATTTGGTACCCCGATCTATATATTTACAACAAAACAATCCTGAAGGAAAACCATTGAGATGATAAGATTTGATACGAGCTCCACTTCTATCAACTTCTAAAATGATAATGGAAGAAAACGTCCACAATGTTCACACCATAAACATGAAGAGAAATACAAGCTGGCGACACACTTAGTTTTGAAAGATACTTTGCATGCATGTTGAGCTCAATGTTTCACAATGATAGAAGATGATACTCCCTGACACAATGTCAAAGTTTTGGTCAATTTTTCATTTACTTGTGAAGAAACTAGAAGTGTCACCAATGAAGACCTTGTAATTCATATATAAAATCATCTTCAACCAGATTTACGATGCTTCAACCCAAACAAAGGTATAAATGTACCACATCACAAAAACTTGCTTTGAAATTTCCATCTGTGACAAAGTATGTACTATTAAAATGGGAAATTATGAATGAGCACCTCATTTACAGATTTATTTCTCACAATACTTGATCAACCTCATGTTTTCCTCTAAGTTGAATATAACATGTTGGGACCCCAATATGGTTTGGGAGCTGACCCAAATTCACAAGATCATTAAGGTGACTCGGAGTTTAGATTCCTATATGGAAACAGCATGGTGGTACTATGTCATCCTTTTATGATTCTAAGAAACATCATGTAAGAGGATTTTCAGGAACAATTTTGTTTCATTAAGAGCTGGCTACGAGATGCTTAGGAAAGTCTCATGACGTGACATACTACATTCATAACATATTTTTTCTCCTCTTGATTCATATGTGTTATTGTTAATCATGAAGAAAGCATGGCATGACACTTATAGTGTCATATCATTTCATAAAAATGGCTCTCTAAAAGGAAGGAAACAATCCTTGCTCCTAATCTAACCACCATTCGAACTTCTTAACATTCTTTGAAAGGAGAAAAGGCATGTTAAAAAATCATGCCATAAGATCTTGGGTCTCCCAAGGAAAGAGTATAGCTAGCATGGGAGTGGTATGTGATTTGTTGACTTTGGTTGGATTCAATCAACTAGTGTGTGGGTGCTAAAAAGAGTAGAACTAATTCAGGCATAGCAATTAGCATTTTTTTGGTCAAATGAAAGGGATTGTTTTTTAAATGATTGAGATTACACACAACTGATGTTGAAGTGACGTGTCAAATTTTTTCATCCCTCAAAAGAGATAAATTCTGTAGAGACATGCAAACGACTTGTGTGATCATGGACAATTCTTGAAAGATACGCAATTCAGACTCTAAAACTGTGTTCCTTGGAAAGCAAGGAGAAAGATCACCACAAAAACTGGCGGAACCAATGGGCAGTCAAGTTCTTAGTTTCCTTTGGACTGAAAAAGGTCATTGATCAAGAGTAATATCAATGGCATTGACAGTGCTAGTAGCGGAGACATATGATGGGTTTCAACCAAGGAACATACACACATACACATGTTGAATGAAACAAATTGTAACTGCATTGTCTTTGAAAGAGTAAACAAACCACGTGCTCAACACTCCATGTTGTATAGAAGTGTTGAAAGATCACCAAGCCATGCGGTTTTGGTTGATTCTCTATTAATGTGATCATATCATCTTGCGTAAACCAAGAGTTTGTATGTAAGGTACAATGTATGACATTTATTGCATGATCTCCAAAGGAGGTTATGCAATGATTAAACATCCATGAGAATGTTTTTTTCAAGGTTAAAAAAATAAAAGAGATAAACTTGAGTATCTCCGAGTCTTTAGAAAACAGTTTTTTCATAATTGCATTACATTTTACAGACTCAAGGTAGAATTTCCTAAATATGAAATCTATGAAAGCAGTTATGGATGGCAATATAGTTTTTCCTTAACCTATTAGAACTAATTGTATGAGGAGGTCAAGATATTTTCATCGAAGTCCATCATGTAACTCCTCCAACCCTAGAATGAAGAAAAGGTTTTATTACATATAGAGTATGCATGCCATGTGGTGTGATTCAATTGGAAATACATACATTATAGTTTGTATGTTCAGAGCCATGGCATATCAGAACTTGTTCATTGGACATGACAACTCCAAAGCCAAACGGATGAGGCAGTGAACCAATTTTAATCTTTTGACTAATTATCTTATGGCTAGATTTTGCTTTGAAACATAAATACAAAGTGATCCAATGCCACTGAGGTATGGGTCCGGTTTCATACCTATGTATATTCTAGATCACTATTGAATATGTAAGAAAATCATCCAATCATGTCCATTGCTTTTAAAACGCTTTAGTACACTCTCGTAGAGTTTCTCTCATTGACACATTTCTATCCCAATACTAGTACATCATTGTTTCATGATGTGTCAGTAAAGACATGCAAAGATGTGTGTTCCTTTTTGTTCTGTAGGCATTATTGATAAACTATCATCCAAGGTAGTATACTTTTTGCCTGCACCAACCGTTGATCTATCCTCGCTCTCCTAAACCGTAAATTCATAATTGTGTGCCGGGTGATTGTAGCAGGGAGTGTATCGTATGGACAATAGAAAATGTACACGAATGTGCGTCGATGTTCTAGAAACATTATTGAGTTTTTCTTATACACTTGTAGATGCACTCCGAAGATCACTCACCCACTACACTTTGGACTAAAAGGGGTTTGGAGAAAGAATTCCATGTGGAGATCCCCTCCCACAGCAAATTAACAGTGTAATGGCACAATGTATTGTGTGGTATAGTTAATGGGCCTTTTTTCAAAATTCACTATTGTACGCTAACACCAACATCCTATCAAAAGACAAGCATCGTCTAATGTACATCATCGACATCTTATGAGAGCTGGTTTGGTAGTCATAAAAATCCTTTAGGTACATATTTCCACAAATAAATCCAATATTTTGATGGTTGTAGTCAATATTTCTCATGTGACAAACGTCATTTGGGCAACCCAACCATAAACCGATATTGAGGCATCAAGATTACTACACATAAATGCAAGCTTTGAGGCGAGTCCACCCTCTCCTTTGTTGAGTGTGTATACGACGAGTGTAGCGAGGACTGTATCCTATGGTCAATAAGATACATACAAACGTGTTCATCCAGGTTTAAGATACCTTGGTGCATTTTTTATACCGTCTAAACACTAGAACACTAGATACATCCAATGCACTCATATAGTATACCAAGGGAAAAATCAATATGGAGCCCTCTTCCCCTGGAGTGAAGAGTGTATAGGCATGTAGCATTGGACAATGTAATTGATTGGCCTATTTAGAAATACATTAGTGTATGCTAACAGTAACAACCTATCAATTGAATAGAATCTTTGAATAGAAATCATCAACAAAATATGAGAGTTGTTTCGACGATCATAAAGATCTTGTAGGTAAACATTCGTGACTATAAATATAGGATTCATATGCTCTTCGTTAACGGCTTTTGTGCGACAGGCTTTGTTTGAACAAATTAATCACAAAATGATGTTAAGGCATCAAGAACTCTATACAAAAATGTGGATTATGAGGCGAGTCCACCAACCACCACCGAGTGTGTATTGGGCGAGTGTAGCGAGGATTGTATCGTGTAGTTGATGAGAATGTACATTAGTTTATGTGTGCATTCCAAATACATTGGTGATTGTTTTGGTACCCTATTAGCTATATTCTCCAATTCACTCACCCAATACACTACAAGAATTAGGGGGGATTTGTGGGAGCAATCGGTATAGTCCCCCCTTCCTTGTATGGATAGCATATTTGCACACTGTATGAGATAGTGTAGTTTTCATGCCCAACTAGACACACACTAGTGTATGCTATCACTAAGAGATTATTGATTGACTGGCACTAAATTCATGAACGTATTTAAAGACATATGTCAAGGATTATAAACTTCCTATAAGTACAGATTTCCACAAACCAAAACAATTGTTCTATGATTGCAATCAATAACTATCGAGCAATGGAATTTGTTTCAGGAACTTGATTACATACTGATGTTCACATAGTAAGAACTAGACACAAATGCAAACTAGGATGTGCATCCCCCACCGTTGGGTGTGCATTTGGCGAGTGTGACGAGGACTATATCGTGTGGAAAATGAA
>SZWC01013851.1:4963-77762 GCA_023375785.1 Penium margaritaceum
GTGTGTGGTGTGTGTGGTGTGTGTGGTGTGTGGTGTGTGGTGTGTGTGGTGTGCGAGGCAGCACGCATTCACACACACACGCGCGCACTCACCCTTCCACGAAAAGGCGTTGGCCCACGCGTGGAACTCGTTGGCGCTGGGCATCGTGGCTCGCGACGCGGGACATGGCACAAAGTCGTCGTCAAGCCCCTCCGGCAGGTCGCCCTCATCTGTTCACCGCGTCCATACACGCGCACATACACATACACCATAGTACGGCAAACCCATCGTACAAATACGGACGCACTCCGCCACAGCAGCACCACCACCACCACCAACGCCACTACCCAAAATCTCGGGCATCAGCACAAGCAGCAGCGGCAGCAGCTGCTGCTGCTACTGCTGCTGCTGGCACTGGGGCTTCAGGCCGTGCAGTGGTGCGAAGAGAAAAAGAGGGTTAGCAGGGAAACGAGGCGGCAGAGAACAATGGGCTTCTGATGAGGTGGGAGAGCACAGGACGCCGTTCGGATTTCTGGAAGGCACGGGAGCAACGTCAAGGAGAGCGGCAGCGGCAGCGGCAGGGTCAGGAGCGGCGACAGGGCGCGTGGGCGGCGGCAGGGGCAGGGGCAACCCACCATAGGGCTCGTCCTCCCAGGGCGCCGGCGCGTCCCCCGTGGTGTGGGCCAGCGGGCCCTTGCTCTTGCTGGCCGTCCAGCTAGTGTAGCGGCACGACACGGCGCCGTGCCCGCCCGCCATGGCGGACAGGGGGCGTGCGGGGAAAGAGGGCGGCGCCGCCCACCCACCGGCAGGCGGAGGAGGCGGCGCGGCGGTGGTGGCGGCTGAGGCGTTCTGGGGGACGCCGGGGAGCTGGCGGGAAGGGTGGNGCCACAGCAGCACCACCACCACCACCAACGCCACTACCCAAAATCTCGGGCATCAGCACAAGCAGCAGCGGCAGCAGCTGCTGCTGCTACTGCTGCTGCTGCTGCTGGCACTGGGGCTTCAGGCCGTGCAGTGGTGCGAAGAGAAAAAAAGGGTTAGCAGGGAAACGAGGCGGCAGAGAACAATGGGCTTCTGATGCGGTGGGAGAGCACAGGACGCCGTTCGGATTTCTGGAAGGCACGGGAGCAACGTCAAGGAGAGCGGCAGCGGCAGCGGCAGGGTCAGGAGCGGCGACAGGGCGCGTGGGCGGCGGCAGGGGCAGGGGCAACCCACCATAGGGCTCGTCCTCCCAGGGCGCCGGCGCGTCCCCCGTGGTGTGGGCCAGCGGGCCCTTGCTCTTGCTGGCCGTCCAGCTAGTGTAGCGGCACGACACGGCGCCGTGCCCGCCCGCCATGGCGGACAGGGGGCGTGCGGGGAAAGAGGGCGGCGCCGCCCACCCACCGGCAGGCGGAGGAGGCGGCGCGGCGGTGGTGGCGGCTGAGGCGTTCTGGGGGACGCCGGGGAGCTGGCGGGAAGGGTGGGGAAAGGCAGAGGAAGAGAATGAGGAGGTGCCGGAGAAGGAGGAGGAGGGGTCCGTTTGCAAGGTGGCGTACACGTCGTGCCTTTGCAGTTCCATGGCGGCAGCCGCAACTGTGGCCGATGGGGTGATGTGCGCGGGGAGGGGGGGTAAGGGGGGGGGGGGAGACCGAAAGGCAGTATGGGCTGTTGGATTGAGTGAGGGCAGGGGGTAATGGTGTGGCGGATTCTTGTGCGAGGGCTACGCTCGTCAGCTCACATTCGTGGGTCAGCGGTGGTATTGGGAAGAAGAGAGGAGGGATTGAAAGGCGATCGCGTGGGTCTGTCACGAACGGGTGACGAGGGCGCCTTTGTTCTTGTGGTTTCCGACGCGCGCGAGTTTGAGGCCGTCCGAGCAGCCGGGGCGGGGCGGAGGGTGAAGGCTTGCTTGTGGGTCGTGAGGAAGGCTGCAGGTGGTACGGCAGGAACGAGTGAGAGACGTGGGTGGGTTGATGGCATTGCGACGAGAGGGGTCTGCGTTGAGAGAGGGGGCTGCGTTGAGAGAGAGGGCTGCGTTGAGAGGGAACAGCGTGTAGGGAAGGAGTTGCATTCCCAGCCGCCCTCAACGAAACGTGGGAGGAAGCTACCGCTCTTGCTGGCCCGATGGAGTTCAGAAGGCCCAAAAACGATCAATACTCAACGGCGGTGCTTCCAAAACCGGTGTATTGTAAACAAAACAAATCAATATTCTTCATGGCATAAGAATACCTGGTCTGTGCATCATCTCTCAGAGATAATTCGTACAGGATTAATTTTATTCCTGGTGTTGAAACATAAAAAACAATATTCTTTGTACAAGTATTTGATCCATACCTAATATAAAATAATGTAATGTTTCGTAAAACATAATGATGAATTGGTTTAAACAAAATGAAATCTCAGAGTTTGGACCAATCAATAAAACCAATAGACATAAATGGTTTCTAATGGTCTTTTTCTAATTACCCTTTAAACATTTTGACGATAAAATTCGAAAAACAATTTCATCCCTATCCATTTCTCACGAATTCAATTATTAATTGAAAAGGATTTTATTCAAATTGAAATGCACACAAAACTACAAATTTATGTGGATACCTTGTTGTATTCAAACAAATCCTCATAAGAAAACGAAAAATATGGCCCTCATACCAATTGTAAAAATGTGACAAAATTAAAACCCATTTCATGGCTGGAAAACAAATTTAACACCATAAGAGAAAACAAACCATAGAAAATAAAATGTATCTATCATCAAATTTTAAATGAAATGCACAAGTGACTCTCAATAAGTGACAATCAATAAGTCAAAACTATCTGTCGATGAAAGATACCGTAAAATCTTTCTCTAAAGCCTCAATCTTCCCAAATACCTCATTTTCATGGAACATTACACGTTCAAATTCAATACAACTCACAACCGAGAAATGTTGATAATGATTGGAAAGATGTTATCTTTATAAAAAGGGGATGGTTAATTTTTCATAAAATAAAAAATATATTACATCAAGCCTTAACCACGGTAGAATCAACTAGGTTCTTTGAGAGAAGTGGTTTCCATGTTTGTGGATCTCATCAACAAATAATGTGTTCATATAGTTGAAATTACTAAATGCGTGAGGCATGACATCAATCCACTAATACCCAAATCACTCTTATTAGACATTACGCTTGAAATACACTGATCCCATGAACAAAACGATCAATTCATGAATTTTATGTCTTACATACAATGGTATTCTAGGGTTCCTCATGGATAACCTTTAGTATTTTATCCCAACTCCAAATCCTCAAAAAGGTTTTATTTACTTCAATTCACAGAGAGAAGAAAAACATCCTTTAATGAACACGATCATACAAGGACAATGAAATTGAAAATGAACATGAAAGTGAACATCAATTCTCTTTGTTTGGCTTTTTTTTACCTCCCAACTAATGCAGTTCCTTCCATGCCTTAAATGCTTTGATAGATTCAGCTTGGAAAAATATTTCCATATGCCGTACAACAGGAACTTATTAAGGATATCACCCTCAAAGAGAAAAATGAAAAGAAACCACTTTATTCTGCCACAATTGTGATATCCAGATGTTGGAGAACATGAATTTGGCAATGTACATGAATTGACCCATCACAATAACAAAAACATTTGTAATGCCTCGTCATGTCCTTTGAAGGTAAGAAATTGTGGTTCAACTCTGACTTGTTAAAGTGTGTTATCCATTCATACATATAAACTCAATTATTGAAAACTCCTCTTTCATCATTTAAGTGTTTCCATAAACAATTAAGGATATTAGCTTCTATTATCATCATTGAAATTCATTATTAAGTCATTTTGATACGTGAAAATAATGCATCCACAAACCATAATTAATATCTAATGTACATGATAGATGTGTTGTGTGACAAATGTATCAAGTAATGACATGAATAAACATTTCCATAATTCTAAGGTAGACTATCATTTCATAACATACTCATTGGTTCATTTTTCAAAGAAAACGTTTGGTATGACACAGATATCATAATGTGATGACAACTCTCATTGTGAAACATCTTGCCATCAGCCAAAAAAAAAGAAACATGAGCCAATCTTCCAATTCCATAAGTTTTGTGACTATTGAAATGGTTTTTATCATCCACTTAGGAGTACGTTTTTCCATCAAATTCATGTATCAACTCTTAATACTTGCCTAAAAAATTCACTTAAGGAATACAACACGGTTACCATCATCAACCTGTATAGATGTTCATTCACCATTGACATAGGTTATGGAAACTCATTCCTTAGAGCATTTCAACATACAATTAACCAAAGCATTAGAAACATTCTTTTGCGCGATAGGAACAAGTAATATTATTGTAATGGTTGTTGTCCATTCTTCACCATTCATCTCAGGTTACCTTATCACCATACAGTCAAGAATTGGTCGATTGATGTTTGGTTCATGGGTCAAATGTTTAAGATATATTTTGCTAAGAACGGAGACTCAATTTCAACGGCATTGCACGTCCTCAAGATTTTGATCAAACTTCCAATATAATACTTCGTTTGCAATAGCATGTAGCAACCTAGCTCTTCCCACCATGAAGGGTTTTGTTTTTCCATCAATGTCTGTTTTTGCCACATCACAAGGGAGCTTCAATACAAGGCCACCTTCATCAAGAAGGTGGCCTTCCATGAGCAAGAATGATTTTCTTACATCACAAAAAACACACGTACCCCTTCTTCATTTGCAACAGCCACAAGGCCTTAAATTCTCAAAACTACTTAAGGCTTTAGTTCCTAGTAGCTCATTAAAAACTATTGGGTTTGTACCATGCCTAACACCAACGCTTGGAGTTGTTCCGCATTCATGTTCAGCTGCTACCGTAGGATTTCCCTTTTGTACTTGCTCAACTTCATGTAAAGAGGACCTGCTACACCAACATAGTGAAGAAAAATAGAGAAAACCAAAGTTAAGGCCAGAGCTCATCCTATGGCGGAGTACAAAAGTAGGCAAAAGGTTACCATCCAATGAACTTGTTGTAGTCGCTGTCCCTAATCAAGTTTATATTGCATGTCAATAGCTATTTTCACAAAGAAACAAAAAGGATGACACATATCAAATTCAACATTACACTACATTTTAGATAGACAAGGTTTTAGAAGCAAGTCTTCCCACCTAATGAATGTAATGGAAAAGCAACCTACTTCTTGTCAAAACGTTAATGAAGGATTTACCCACTAACCCAACGAGCTTGCAACATAGTATTAGAGCACGTGTGGAGTATCATGATCCAAAGAGTATTTCAATTTCTTGTGTACATTTATGATCTCTATCTAGCTTGTGAAAAAACATTGTCGACCTCGTGTTTTTTCTACATTTATCAATGAAAAAGTTGAAAAACAATACACCGCAATATGATATGGACAAAGAAGCCTTTTGTGACCAAAACTTGATGTTAATACAAATTTCGACAACCAACCACATCCTTCACTCAAACTCTCGGGCTTTTTGTAGCCGATGTAGAGCCTAACAAACATGCAAGCATAGGTAGTTACCCTTAAAGTTAAAGTGCAAAACCAGAAGTTGCAAAAGCTCAAATGCACGCTTTTATCAATACCATAAAAAATGAGATTTAGGTAATTTCCTTTCAAAAGGAGCTAGCCATGATGTGTACAAGTAACGCCGAAGAAGCAAAACAAAGAGGTGCTGAAGCAACTCAGCAAACCTATCTATAAGTAGTAGAAGATGATGGAGAATGTATAAGAAATGAACAATAACGTTCCAAACAAGCAACTTAGTATACTGGCCTTTTGGTGGCTGAACAAGGGTGCTTACAAACTGAAGAATTCACAAAATTGATTCACCAAGATGCACATGAAGTAGGTGTACCCGCAAGAGTTTCTCCCACTCTCAAAGTTGATAAAGAGAAAGCTTAAGCATTGAATTTTTTTGAAGAAATAGAAATTATGATATGCCTTGAATCCATCACAAGAGTTTTAGTAGTAAAGCAAAGAGAAACACTTGCAAATAGCATTGCTACCCATGCAATTTCTGAGGAAAATAATGCTAAAGCAAGGGTAACAACATCAACACTACAAAAAAATCTCAGGAGTTCAATTCCTTGCATGGAGCTCTCACCAAACATGACTCTTGTTGAGAAATCACTTTTACAAGCAGGCACCAAGTTACATTTTCCTGCATCAAATTACGTGGTTTCTCTTGCACCAATAATGGTTTAAATATAGCACATGGAGAAAATCAACAAAACCAACTTCTCCCATTGGCTTGGAAACCACAAAGCCGTTGTCCGAATGAACAAATTGTTGAGCTTCTACGTCTAATCAGTTCAGTAACTTGATATCGTCACTAATCTACATGTTCTAGTTATCTTTGGAGACTGTCAATTTGGAAGACACTATCCATACTTGATGCATGGTCCCACAACTTCAACATGTTGTAAACAAGGATGAAGATCATCCTTACGCTCCATATCAAGCATGGTGTTTCTTGATTTGCAGATATCAAGCAATGGACTCGACCAACAAGGCATACCTTGTTATCGAGCTCTCAAACATATCCCTCATCATCTTTAAATCTATTCCGTAACACTCCAATAAAGTAGAGGATGTATAAGACCAGCCTTCTCTTAGAGATTTTGTTGCATCTGAACCACTTTGTTTTCTATAACACGCCATTTTTGGGTCATTAGTGGAGATCTTCAAAGGAAGGCCACCTCGAGATGTACCTCTTCAGCAAATGGGACTTTCTTACATCTACAAAAGGGCTTACAACCCTTTTTTATTAGCAATAGCCAAAAGGCCAACAAGTGTGAACAATTTCTAAAGCCATTAAAGCCTAACCTCTAATAAAAAACTACTTGACGTACATCAGGCCATGCTCCAATGTTTGCAGTTGTACTGCATTCAATTTTAGCTTGTGCCTAAGGAGTTAGCTTTTGTAGCTGCACCTTTCCATATAAAGAGGACCCGTCTGCGCGAAAAAAATGAATTGGAAGATGGAAAGCGGGAGCTAAGGCCAGTGCTTATCTTATGGCAAATCATGTGTTCAGAGGTGCGATTACTGTGCTGGTGCTAAGCTCTACGGTGGTGAGAACGACACTGTAATTGCAGCACCAAAAATGAAGATATGGATTTTTTGGTAAATTCTCGGATCCACTACCTCCTGAGAATCTTCACATGTACAAGCCAGATAAACTTTGGCAACCAGCTTTGAAGTAGCCTAAAGGGCCTAGTGTGTTGTATATTGATCTAGCATGCACAAGGAGGTTACGTATGGCCCTGGCTAGCTGTAGGAAGAAGGGGATCTACCCTCTACGAAGTTCTACACAACTACCCTGGTTACAGAACATTGCAACTGACTAGGCAGGCGACATGTACCCTGATCATGATGCCTACACTATATTAGCATCCTCATGCAAGGAGCGTGGGCTAGTGAATGTGCATGACCCAGTCACAAGCGAGCTTCACGAGACACCAGATTGGCAAGCCTAATGCTTCATCCAGGCTAGATTGGAAGTCGTTAGAGGAAGGCCTGGAGAGCAAGCAACCTCTGGGGAAGCTACACCTAATCACCAAGCAAAGTTTCCTTAAGGAGGAAGCTTCTCTATGGACATGCCAAACTACTGTTAATTTACCTAATAATACATGAAGCTTCTCTAGAAGAAAGTTTCTCTTAATCAAGGCATAAGAGGTATCAGACGAGAAGCACCTAAAGAAACCTTCTCCTTTAGGTGGTGAAGTTGCGAAAACTACAAGTACAAATGAAGAAGCTCCTCTCAATTGAGATTCATCTCACCATTCTGAAAGTACTCATTTTTGCTTTAGCCTTTTACTCAAGAGACCTTACAAAGACTGAGTTGGAGATCCCACTAAGGCCATTATAAGCCTGGCAAGGTCTGCCAGCCTCGGTGGAGGCTACCCTAGAGGCAAGTCAACCTAAAGACAGTGTCAAGACCCTTGCCACGACGACCTACAAGGCGTAGCAAGGCATTTCCCCCTTTTGGGTCAGGAGTTGTGTTAGCCTAGTGTGTTTACCTTTTCCATGTACAATACTAGTACTTGGTATCAATCAAGGTTTCAGTCTAGAGTTTCCATCCCTTCACTTGCTATTTAACAAGCTACACTATTGATCATCCAAACATCCTATCAGCAAGGGTCCTAACCCTTGGTGCATTTCTCATAAAATCAACATGATATCAGAGCGCTAGGTGATTCTCTGAGCAGTTCGTAGTAGCAAAAACAATAGACTACGTTGGTGGTGGATGAGTTCTCCACTGGACCTATACAAGTGTTGGGTTATAGGCGGAGGTGATGCCACTTCACACGTGTGACCAGCGTTCAACCTGCACAGAAACACAACAAATATGGAAGAGGAGAAGGCTCAGTCAACTTCTCATGCACTGGATGACCAATCCGTTTTGCAAGGCATGCTCATGGGCCGAGAGCTGAGGGGTCATTTCGTAAACCAAGCATAACGCCACGCTGTAGAGGCGCAATGGTTTGCTAAGGAGGCGCAACGTATGGCGCAACAAGAAGTCGTAGTACGTCAAGCTTTGGAGTAAGAGAGGGAGGGGCTGAGCAGCACATTGCTACTTTACAGCTCCTAATCTAATAGGAGGAGTTTGCCTATGCAGCTCAAGCATCGCACACGCAACTTTAATAGTCACATGCGACTCAAGCAGCACAAATGGCACAACTTCAATAGCAACTAGCATGGGCTCAGCAAAAACAACTTAAACAACAACAGCTTTAACAACAGTAGTAGCAGATGTAGTAGCAACATGGTTCACAAGGATCATGCAAATATTTGCCTCAAGACAACCCTCGTCTAGTCATGCAACCAGCCATGTCTCTGTAGATGTAGCTCTCTACACCGCCTTAAGGAGGCATGCCACTGCCGTTTGTGGCTGAACAGTCATAACCATATCTGATGGTTCCACCCATGGCACACTACCAGTAGATGCACCAAGCACCAATACCACCGAATGGGTCGCAGCCTATGGCACAAGGCTTTGTCCCACCCCCACATGTAACAGGACAAGGCAAAGCATTTCAAGGCTAAGAATACGTTGTGCCCCAAGCAATAGCCTCACTACATTTGCACATGTTCAAGGTTGACAAATTTGATGGCAAGAAAATCACACACTAGGTACGCAACTTCAAACAAGCGGCCTAGATACATGGCATCTGAAAGTTCTACAACGGCTACTACATGCCTACACCCTCGGGGTCATTGTTTAGCGTGGTGCCTGTGTACAACTACTTCACACAAGCTGCCTTCATGGTGCTAGACGACCATCTGACTCCTCACATCTAGCAACCCATCCACATGTACGAGAAGACTATTGAGCTTGCTTGCGAAGCTTGGTCTCACTTGCTACGGACCCACATGTTTGGTGACTCAACCTTCAAATCTAACATCCTCACGGAAATGTCGCGGATCAACCTCATCAGCTTCAACCACATAAATTCCTACATTAATAAAGCAAAGTCACTTTGTAATCAGCTCATAGTGATAGACGCTTCTATTTGAGAGCCTATATTTGTGACCTTTCTCCTTAGCGAAATGACTAGGGATAGGAACGATGTCTAAATAGTACTCAAGTTAAAGCAAGATGCTCAAAAAGCTATAAGTTTACAAGATGCTTTTAAGAGAGCAATGCGTCCAACAGATGACAAGAGAAAAGTAGAGAATCCTCAACAATGCAACTTGTCAAGGTGTAAGTGTTGCCGCGTCCACTGTTCAACCCTCAGAAAATAGCCAGTCCACGAGGAACTCAGCGTCCACCTAGTCGTCTGCCCACTCTGGACCAAACACTAGTATCCACACTACACGCAGCCATAATGCAAGGTCACGACCTGCAATTGAGTGCCATTACTGTAGAACAATTGGGCACATGAAGGGGGAGTGCATGAAAAGGTCATGGGATGAGGAATAAGCAAGGCGACGACAACGTTACAAAACAAACAACTCAGGAGGAAAGGGGGTGAAAAAGGCAACGGGCACTAAGGAGAAGGAGCTTGAGAAAGTTAACACATAAAGGTCAAGAATCAGGGTGAAGGCAAGGAGAAGGATTTTGACTACACATGATCTATCTTTCAAATCTTAATCAAGGAGAGTGATGAGCTGGTCCGCTCCACCTACATGTGGTACCTTGACAGTGGGTGCACTTTACACATCACCCATGACAAGGCCTGCCTCCAACAACTAGAACCCTACTCCAAAGGCTTCGCCACAATGGCCAACAAGTGGAAAGTGCATGTTTTGGGCAAAGAAAAGATGACAGTGACTTTATAGAATGGTCCTTAGGTGACGTTTGGGGATGTTCTATACATACCTCAAATCACCGTAAACTTCCTATCAGTAGGGCAACTCATGAAGAGGGGCGCGAGAATCGTCAACAACGGGCAACATGTGACCCTTAAGATCTATGAAGGCGAGACCTTCATTGAAGTTTTCCTTCTTCTCCACGCCATGATAGAGCTAGATTTTGAAGCACCACATCGAAAAAGAGGGTTGGACACCGTTTGTAGGAACAGTTTTCCACTCGGTTTTAGGCGTGGACCTCAGTTTGTGGCACAAGCATCTCGGCCACATCAGCAACCAAATCGAATGGAAAATGTAGAAGCACAAATAGGTGTAGGGAATTAATATCAAGGGAAGGGATAGTAAGGACACAGCAGAGCCTTCTCAAGAATGCGTGTTGGCCAAATTACCACGACAGATGTTTTCTATGGCAACGAAGTGCGTAGTGAGTCAAAAACTAAAGTTGGTCTAGATCCACAACCCCGGACAAGTACTAACGGCCATAGTCTACGGGGTCATCGGTACTTTTTGCTCTTCCTAGATGATGTCACAAGGATTTTGTGGAGCTATCCTCCTCGCACAAGGGATGAAGCACCAGCATGCTTCTTCAAGTGGTTGGTAGTTGCCGAAAGATGAAGCAATAAGAAACTTCGGGTTCTACGCTCCAATGGTGCTAGAAGAGCTCGACATTGTGTAACAGTTCTCCACGCCATACACAACACAGTAGAATAGCGTAGCAAAAAGAAATTATTGCACAGTGTAAGAGACATTGAAGTCGATGTTGCTTGGTGTGCAGCTTGACAACTCATGGTGGCCACTTGCTCTACGACAAGTAGTGAGGGTACACAACTGCGTGCCACACATGTCACTACCACACATGACACCATTTCAGGTATGATGAAAAGCCTGAAATTTCCATGCTACACACCTTTGGGTGTATGGCCCTCTTCCATGTCCCAAAAGAGTGTTGGTGGAAACTTGCACAGAAAGCAACATAAGGAGTTTTCTTCGATCAAAGCCTTAACATGAAGGTGTGGGACTTCTACAACGTGGTCTTTCATTACATCGTCACCAGCAAAGGCGCAATCGTTTTTTAGAACGTGGCATGCTCAACCTTGGAGTCCTAGAAGTGGAGTGAACCTACTCCATTCTAGAATTTCTACAAATTCTACGTGGGAACATTAAAGGAGGGAGACGTTAATAGTTTACCACTCACCCTTCTTAATTTAGATGAGAGGAATCAGTATTGGGTGGCCTCGTGTGTTGCCCTTGAAGCTCGCCGAGAGAAATGCATCACCACTCATCATAAGGGGCTTATAGTACCTCCTGAAAAAATGGAGACCATGAGCATGTAAGATGGTGTGCATGCACCATGGAAACCACATGATGGAGCTGCTTTGCATGTAGGGTGTCTCATTCACCTCCTGCAACAGAAGTTGCAACAAAAAGATGAGCAAGAGATGAAATAGTGAGACAAAGCAATTCCATCCTGCTCCATCTATGAAGAAGTCGATGACTTCCTAGCATACTTCACCACGACTTACCTTGCTACTGTGGTCTCAGCAAACAAGCTATCGCCTGAGGCTAAAAACTGTAGGAAGCCTTACATGGTGAGCAATCTCTATAGTGGAAGGGAGTTCTCAATGCGAAGTATCATAGTCATATGGAGCAAGGGACTTGGCAGCAAATACACAAGTCATTAGGTTCTCAACTCGTATGAGGAAAATGGTTCTTTCGCTTCAAGATGAAGGCCGTCGAAAGCATTGACAATTTCAAAGCTTGCCTCATGGCTAAGGGTTTCACGCAAATGGAGGGATAAAACTTCCTTGACACCTATGCTCTCATGAGCTACTACACCACCACCTCCATCATGCTACCAATTGTAGTAATGATGGATTACGTGGTGCAACAGCTCGTCCTGAAAAAAGCTTTTCAGCATAGTGAGATGGATACGACCGTCTACATGAAGCCATACATGACCAATCACCTAACCCCTAAAACTATGGATCAACAAGTGTATTGGGACGTGTACATAATATTGAACATGGTCTTACAACAAAGCCTGATATGTAATCCATACGATCTATAGAAACTAATACCTTACATAATGAATGGCTATCTTGGCTATAGTTGCATGTATGGATATGGATGGTTTCTGTTTTTTTTCATATATGAATACACATCTTGATTGACATGTTGTCAGGTGTATGATTTTAAGGTAATTAACCATAACTCCATGAAGGAACCAGAGGGCTAGAATGTCAGGAATGGTAGAGTGTGCAAACTGGTGAAGAGTCTTCACGGATTGAAGCCAAGACCCCTAATTTGGTATTGGAAGTTGCAAGCAGTGCTAAAGTCTCTCCACTTTGAGCCTTCACCATATGAAGACCATCTCTTCCCATGTTAGATATCACGAGACAAGAAATTAGATTGCTTCATACTTGTCTACATTGACAACCTTCTCATCATTAGTCCGTTGACTAAGTTCATCAAAGCCACATCAACTGCCATGGTGCAGGAAGTCAATGTAACACTCATGCCAAGCTTTGAATACTACCTGGGCATGAACATCGACCGCGATCGTGAAACGCATACGCTTCACTTGAGGAAGCAAACATATGCTTGTAAGGTTTGTGAACGATTCATCATTCTCTACAGACACATAGCATTACCTCTGTCAAACTAGTCGCTGACTCATTTGGGACACAGAGGGAGGAGCGAAATCAACTACCGCAAAAGAGTCGGATCCTTGAAGCATGCAGCAAGCTTTCCATGGCCATGTCTACAATTTTCCATGAGTAATCTAGCATGCAGCAATGAGTCTTACATAGAGGTGGCATGTAAGTAGCTTGACAGAGCTCTAGGCTACCTGAAGATAACTAAGGACACCAGTCTTGCTTTTGGAACGGTAGTAAGCCTCAACCTCAAGTACTACATAGATGCAGATTTTTGAGGAACGGAGGAAGACCATCGGAGCACCACTGATTTTTTGTCCTTGCTCGGTGGAGAGGCGAGGTCCTAAACCACCAAGCAATAGAACCTCGTCACACTCAGCTTCATAGAAGGTGAATACATGGCAGTTACTTCAGCAACATAGGAGGTCAGATATCTTTTCAACCTCCTATAGGACATCAAATTTTCTTAAGCGGAACCGTCAAAAGCTTTCTTCGACAACAAGTCTACGGTTGACCTCGCAAACACGACAAAGTTTCAAGGTAGAACAAAGCACATCGGCATTTGTGGATGTTGGATTCATTCAAAGGTCAAGCACAGCATGATCCTACTCGTGCATGTGCCAGGCATAAAGCAAGCATCCAACTTTTCAACAAAGAACGTCCCGAACGACATTCTCTACAGATGCGCGAGGTAATGTGGTCTCACCTTCAACGCCCTCTTGTAGTACATACAAAGCAACCGATCGTGGTGGGGAAGCAAAATTCAAACACATGCCGCTTTGCCATCTTACAAGCCTGCTTTACGCACACGGATATCACATGCTTCATGGTCCTCGAGACAACATCAACTGAGGTAAAAAAATTGACAGAGCATCAGGCCGTCATTCAACAAATCAACTTGGCTTTTGTGGACCACACGATGGTGCGGGGCGTTTTGCAAAAACAACACCAAAGACATTACCACATAATAGTAGAATATGTTTCGCGTTCTCCAGCTTATTAAATTAGCCCATATAGTAGCGTAGTTGTTTGTGCAATTCAAACAAGGGCTGGGGGGACATGTCTACCCTCCTCACTTTGGGGTTGTTGACTACCTTGAGCTACAAGATAAGAGGGGCAGGAGTTCAACTTCCTCATGCTATGTCATCCATTACAAAAGTTTTATTAGTTTCTTATTTCTTGTTAGGACTCTCAATCGCAAAATTTTCAATCTTTGTCAAACACCCTTTTTTGCCCATTTTCATTCTAGCTTTAGTTTTTGTTGTTCATTTTCTATTGGATTTTATAATTTTATTCGTGTTTGGTCTTTGAAAACTAAAAAACTATATTTTAGAATTTGGTTCATAAAACAGGTATGTACATTTACTACTTACAATCACTTCATGAATGTGGATATGATAAAATGATTCATTCAAATCGCTATTTTCTTTTGGAATGAAATTTTTTTTCATTTGATGTTCAAACGTTCGTGATTATCTTCACAAATTATATTCTTAATGTGCCTCATTCTAGAATTCTTCTTGATTCATAACATCGGTGAAACGTTATGCAACCACATTGAAAATTCCACATGAGAAAAGAACTTATCGGAATGGAATTTTTTAGCTAAACAAGAATGTATGTAGAATCTCCTTATATGCATGATTCTTATGTATAAATATATTCAAATTTCTTGAGAATAACCATATTGACAGTATACATTCACATTTGCTTAACATATGGCTTTAATTTTATGCTCTTTTTTATTCCTTCTTGTCTTCCCTTCTCCCCTTGTTTCCTGAGGTTATGTTCTCATATTAATTTCACCTTTAGAAATACATCATTTTTGCATTGAAAGCATGCATATGTGTTTATGGAATATGTATTTGACTGAGTCTTGTCATCTTTTTGATTTTTAGTCATCAAAAGAAACATGCATGAGGATATATATTTAAAGAACAAAAAATCAAACATATAGATTTGATGTGTGTACAGAACTATAGGCCAATGAGAATGCATTTTTATAGTAAAAAAATCAATGAACTTTATCTTTTCAAATATTGTTTTGTATCCAAATTATTATCTTTCCTTTGGTTTCATAATTCAGCCTTGTTAATAGGGGCTGCTCAAGTTCTTGAAGGACACTGTATAGTACAATTTTTTTATTCCATTAGAAATAGAGAATCCTAATATTCTTTTATCTTCACCAAAACTTTCATTTGAATTTATGGAATATTTTAGGAATGGATGAAATATATGGTCAATGTTATGGAAATTTGTTTACTCCAACGGAAACATGGAATGTTTGAAGCACTTTAAAATTCATATTATTTGTTTAATGCTTCCTTTTACAATGTTTCTTTCTTGTTTTTCAATATTGAAAGGCCGAGGATTCTTTGGAAGGTTGGTTTCTATGGGAATCCAATGTCTATGTAAAATTCTAACTTCCTTTCAAACCCCATTTATTTTCCACGGTCAAAGTAGTGGTGGAAGGAGAGTTTCATAGTTTTATAATATCTCTTGTCGATTTTCACATTTGCATACGTGCAGTTGTTTTCATTTTTAATGTTAGGAAACAATTGTGTTGGATCCTCAAGCAGGCCTGATTGCCTTCTGTGCCAAATGCACTTGTGAAATCAGTGTAGTTCATTGATTGTAGAGTTCATATTATAATTGCTTCGCTTTTGAACCTGTTTATGGGCATTTCTTAGCAGCGCTTAGACGAGGGACCTTTGCACACTGCAGGTTACATTCTTCAAACCAGGCTCGGCAGCTCGTTTTCCCACCTGGAAGATGCGCGCGCAGATTGTAATAGAAGCTATCCGGGAGGTTCCGAACTATGCGTTTTGCATGTGCTTTCTTAACTGGAAATCACAGCAATGAATGAATCATCTCCATAAGCACCCAAGATCGGGCAGACCTCACGGCGGGGGTGGACGCAGGTGGTTTCCATAGGACGCGCCTCGCCTCAGCACCGCTGGCTTGGATGGAACACACGCCTGGAGTCCACCGCCCTGGGGATGGGAGCGACAACCGAGTCGCGTTATGTAGCTAGCCTGTCGCGACTGTCGTCTGAACGGCAAAAGAGGCCTCTCCGGCAATGCATTTGCTGCATCGACCGTTCGGTCATTTCGATTTCAATCACCAATTCTATTAATTAAGATGCTTTTAAGTCCTTAAAAAATCTCACTGTAGATTCATTTTTCTTATCATTGTGGTTCTACTTCCTTATCTCTTGGAGCGTATCAGAACGTTAATTTTTCTCCTTTCATGTCCATTTTTGAACATATCAATACTCAGAATGGCTTTAGGAGTTCACTGTGTGGTTACATGTCTTCTTACATCAATATCGTTCGCTTGCGCGATCCCTTTTCCGCCGGCCGTCCTCATGTTTCATGGCCACATTTGAGAGGAGGAGCCGGCGCGGGCTTGAATATGGCTAAAACAGTAAGGGAGGCTGCGGAGTGCAGATAAGTATGGCCAAATCTGATAGCGAGCGACACTTAAAGGCCAATATGGATGACGACTCCGAGCCGCGGCCAGTTTTGCAAGGACCCTCAAAAACCTGGCCAAACAAAAAAATGACACAATTGTTCTCCCGGGTTCAGGCCGGATAGCTTTGCGGGCAGAATAGTGCACCACCATTCCTTGGTTCGAAAATGCTACATCGTCTACCGACGAATTCTTCATGAACTCACTGGCATTGACTACAATCTACATCATCATTTTCACTCATACCTTGATTTTCCGTTGACATCAACAAACAACATAAGATGAAGCAAACCTCCTTTTAAAAATCAGGAGACTTACATTTTTTGAGAGTTGGACCTCCCCCTATGCCGTGTAATAGCGAGGCCTTAAAGGTTTCCTTTCAATGAATGCATTGTTAAAAGACTATGTGCACAAAAACATTTTCATTAAAGATGACTGTGACCATGTATCTAGCCAAACTATTGAAAATCAATTCAATATCAACCCATTTCCCGTGACAGGTATGGCGTTGCATAAATGATCCTTAAAATTACACTCTTTTAGGAAGCCAAAAGCTATAGTGTTCTCCTTGGCATGATTTCAATGATATCTCAAAAAACTATTACATGAATCATCCATGCTGGCTTAAAAACTTATTTCTTCAACTCTTGTTGTTATCACATCATAATCTGGTCATGTAAATGTTTGGTCTCCCTAAGTCAAAGGATAAAGCTACAACATAACACACATTTGAACAAAAATTACATTAATCAAGCATTCATGGAGAACATAAACCTTGACTTCAAAAACGATGTGAGAAAAGGCTCTTGAAATGATAATTCAACAAAACTTATATCCACTCCTTCACTAAAGTAGCAAAAGTCTTTCACCACCACACCTAATAATACAAAACAGGTCTATCCAAACATGATTTTTATAAAGAAATTCCTTCAAGTGACAATATTTTTATAAACTAAACTCTCTCCTATCCTTTTACATCGAAACAAATGGTTTCGGGCCATCACATATTTTCTTTTTCAAGTAAACCTGAGCCACATCAACCATGGTATGAAATTCTCCATGGGTAGGTACGAATATGAATTATATCACATGAGGAAAAATGAATCTAATGAAATCTTCCATTAGAGGCAGTAGTTTTTTTTAATTCAGTACCATTGGGCTCCTTTGCCTCAAAGAATGTAAAAGCTATTGGGATTTGTAGGCGTGTAACAAGGACTATATTCCTTGCTTCTCCAAGATCTTTTCTCTTGCAACAAGCTAGCCGACAGATCAGCGTATGAACGTTGGAAACTAAATGTGACAAGGAAACAAATGTTAATTGAATCCAAAGTAAAAGTATGATACACTAAAATCATATCCTAGCAAAGGCTACAAATGAGCTCCACCACTACACTTGGGCCACGCAAGGGGCAACGCCCTGCTAGGCCATCATGGCCACCAATTCCTGTTGAGGTGAGCTCCAAAAAGCAAACCCTTCAACGTCTCTTGCATTGTACGTTTGGCTCTTTCAGCAACACCGTTCTTCTTTGGTGTGTAAGTTGTTTAAAATTGTTACATAGTCCCCATATCTCTATTCGAGACATGAATTTCACGCTCGTATACTCTCCACCATTCTCATAACGTTGGAATTGTAACTTCGCATGACTTTGCCTCTTAGCCATTACCAGCCACTTAAAGAAGCTGGTGGGAGCTTAATTCCAAATGCGTAGAGGATAGCTCCACACAAAATGTGTCGCGTCATTGACGAAAAGAGGAAACTATCACTGTCCGCCAAAGATGGTGGTAGTAGGAAGTGGTCCACATATGTCTGTGTGGACGAGCTTCAACTTCTGGCTGATGTCGCACTTTCTAGCATGAGGGAACATTTTTCATGGAAGCTTAACATGCACGCAATCCTTACATGGCTACATCCTCCCTTTTTTCCCATTATCTTTCATGTCAAGGCCATTGACTTGCTCCTTCTTGTGCATTGATGGCACAAGCTGATTGCTTATGTGGCCCAATCGTTTGTGCCACGTAGCAAGATCTACACCAGAGCCTTGGTGGAGACTTTCTGCTACAAATGGCAATTGGAGTTGAACAAATGTTGGAGCTCGTAAATCCAGCTCGATCATGTATTGTGGCAGGAGGCGACCTTCTGTGAAGGTCTCGCCTTCACAGCACTTAAGGCAACATGCCCTCCGTTACTGACGACGTGTGTACCTTTGTTCATCAGCTGCCCTACTTAGAGGAGGTTTACATGGATGTCAGGTACGTAAAGCACGTCTCCAAACTTGACTAAGGCACCTTGGTACCCTGTCATAGTCATTTCCCCCTTTCTTAGCACTGGAACTTGCTTGCTTTTGGCGACAATGACAAAATCATTGGAGTAGGGTAGGATTTCATGGAGGCACGCCTTGTCAAAAGTGATGTGGGAAGTGAATCCACTATCCATGTCCCACAAATACGTTGAGCAAACCAGCTCGTTACTTTTCATGTTTTAGAGCTCAAACAAGGACCCCGTGTAGTCACACTAATTGCATGTGCATCCCTCCTTTGTCTACTTCCCTAGACCCATCTCTTTCTTCTTGGCATGCTTTCAATTTTCAACACTCTTCATCTCCCCATTTCCTCTTGAGTTGCTTGCTTGCTTCCTCCATCTTGCTTCCTCCTCATCCCATAAATGCTTTCTATAATACTTCTTCACGTGCCCTGGCCTGCCGCAATAATGGCATTCATATACAGGGTGTGATCCCGGCCGCTAGTCACGCAAGCTTTATCAGCTTGTGTTTGGCTTGGAATATGTGGAAGAATGGTCTGAAGTAACCTTCATCAGCGCGTGGTTGTTCCGTGATGGCTGAGTGGAGCTGAATATAACGCTGACACCTTGGTACATTGTGGTGGTGAGAATGTGATCTTTCTCTTTTGTGAGAAGGCGATCATGCTACAAAGTGAGGAGCTTCTCGCAAATGTATGTTTCGGTCAGTTCACTCTCATGATTTGAGTTCAGCACCAACCGCACATCGTCCCAATCACCAATCAAGCCGTTGAGGAGAAACGTAATAAAGACAAGTTCGGATACTGGCACATACGTCACTACAAGATGGTCTCGTAATGACTTTGCTTTCTTCTGTACTCCTAAATGAGGTTGAAATTGTTGAGGCTCATGTGTGAAATTTCTTTCAGAGGGTGGGATTTTAAGGTACAATCACCAAACATATAAAATCTGACAAGGTAGGACCAAGCTTGTTTTGTAGATTCTGCCTTATCCTTATGCATCCACATTGCTTATTAGATGCCATTGCTCAACTTGTTGTACATCATCTCAAATGCAGCTTGGTCGAAGTACTTGTACTCTGACACCACTTCTTATGGTGATTCCAAGGGTGGAGGTGCGAAGTACCCACGGTAGAAATTCCAAATTCCATGAGGGAAGTTGTCTTTGTCAAATTGGTCAATTTTGATCTCATGCAATTCTAAGGTAGCTGCTACCGGTGGCACGACATCCTCAAGTCCTTGGTATGCCTTGCCATGTGGAGGCACTTAAGGATCTTCACATGGCACTGCCGCTACATTATGGGATGAGCTTTGAATGGTGGCACGGGTGGTGCCATGGCAAGTTGTGCCGTGTATGCTTGTGGTGAACACTTGTTGTGCTAGCTCAATCAATGCCATGAGCAACATCGTAGAAGAAGCTTGAGGCTATTGAGCTGCAAACTTCTGTGACATGCCTCCTTGGACAAGTTGCACAGATTTCAGAAGCAGAGGCATAGCTGATTCCACAACTAGGGGAGGAATTGCTTGAGGTAAATGTGCGGATGATGCTTGAGATGCTTGTTTCCATTACATCTATTCTTGATTGTGTTGCTGAAGCTATTGTTGTTGAAGTTCGTGCTCCTAAAGTTGTGATTGTTGTTGAAACCACGTTAGTTCTTGTTTAAGTGGTACAATCTGGGCGGCCTGAGCCACATGTGCCAGTTGCAACTGTTGCATTTCAGATTCCTCAACAGCATATGTTATCTACTCTTGTTGACAGGGGACCTCCACTGCTCCCATCTACCACCTAAATGCCTCCTGCTCCAAAGCTTGACAAGTTGCGGCTTCTATTTTTATTATGCATTGTGCATCATCTACCAAGTATATTATGTCTGCTGCTCGGCATTGTGCGTTGTCTGCGACATGGCATCCTTGATCCTCACCCATACACAAAACAAATTTATCATTAAGAGTGGGAGAACGTGCCCTCTCATCCTCTACCTCCATCATTCTCATGGTCTCTACATGTTTGTCTTCAACAGGGTGAACGTCGCGAAGGGCCGATTGCGCTACACGCTTAAGAGAAGGCACACCTTGCACCTCCTCAAGCTTGTACAGGGATGGAGAAGAGTTTCTTGACCAATCCGCTTTGTTGTTGCTGCCGCCAGACTACCTTAACACATATCCTAGTGTTGTGATGCCATATTAGGATTTACAGGCGTGTAACAAGGACTAGGTTCCTTGCTTATATAGGAACTTTTCTCTTCTAGTAGGCGAGCAAACACTTCAATAGATGAACTTTAGAAATTAAATGTGATAACTAAAGAAATTTTTATTGATAACAAAGTAGAAGTATGGTACACAAAAAATAAAGCCTAACTAAGTATACAAATGAGCTTCATCAGTGCTCCTAGCCTACGCAAGGGGCAACGCCTTGCTAGGCCTTCATGGCCATTGACACAAGAAATCTTGGTCTAGTACCGTCTTCGAAGTAGACTGGCCTCGAAGTAGTTAAGGCTTCCTCCTTCCCATGTTGGCAATCCTCTGTCAGACTTACAGGGTTGTGCAAGGCAAACGCTCGCGAAACCTTTGTCTCAGGTGCCTCCATATGCTGAGTGATGTAAGCTTATGACATGAAAGAAGAGTCCTACTGAGAAACCAAGATGTGCCAAGGCCTACGCCTTTTTTACTTGCGGCCCTAGCAAGTTGACTGCCTTGCCTGGTGAAAGAAGCTTACTTGGGCTCAGGATGATGTTTCACCGTAATCGTAGTTCTTGAATCCTGGAGCTCCTCATGGATTGGTGAGAGCCAAAGATCTCTTTAGCTGTAATATTCAAATTTTGGCTTGCCACGCAGCCTGTCTAGGTGGCGAGCAGAAAAGCACTTTGAGTCGTGGCCACGGGTTGCTTGTGTCGAAGGTCCCCAATAGGAGCTCTCACATCGTCTCATGCCAAAACCCTAGTCAGGTCTGACTCTACCTGATCGTAATGCTTTGTCGTGTTGCACAACTAATGATCCCTGCCTTCCATGATGCATGCAAAATAGCTTGCGCATGCAAAACACATAGTAAGGGCATGTGTAGTAGCCTGCGCATGCCCTACATTATTTTACAATCCAAGCCGTTTAGGCCTGGTTGCCAGAAATTGAGTTGCCTCTATAGTGAAGAACTGTCCACGGCTCTGTTGCTTGAATCCACCGAGAAAACTCACCCCGTGTATCTTTATCCGATTGTGAAACCGATTGCGCCATATCAAAAATGAAACTAGTGGAGTCATCGCACCCACTCAGAAAAGCTACAAGTAAGAAGGAATTCATCTTTTATGTATGTTTTTTTTTTCGACTGCCATCATCAATTTCATGAGACTTCTTAAAACATATGGCTATAGGAAATGAAGGGAAACAAATGATGGTATTGATATTACCTTTGGACAAAATAAAATTGATACTACTTTAGAATTTTGATAATGATTATGATTAAGGTAAAAAAACCTTCAAGATATATCACAAAAACTTTATGATATCTTGAAATGAATAAATTCATTGAATAGATCATAAGATTAATGAAAAACTCAAAGTTTGATTAAAAGGTCAAATAAATCATGAATGTAATGGCAAAAATATCCTTATCTCAATATTAGACTATTAATGATGAATTGAATCATCTTAAGAAGGTAATTTAGAAGAAAATGTAATCTTTTTTCTTACATCATATTATAAATGTTCATAACTTTTTTTCATGTTTTCAATTGTCATAACGCATTTCTAGGCATGTAGGAAGTAACATGCATTGCTGGATATCATAGAGGAACGAATTATGTTAATATTTCTTTGCATAATTGATTTTAATGAATCTCATGAGGTCGGATGGAGTTACCCCCATGAAATAGAAATTATTAGCAATCTTCTTAGCTTAAGGGCTGAAACGAGTGTCTACATTTATTATAGAGACTTATCCCTGAAATTTCCTCAACATGTGGCTCGCAGTCTAAGGTAGAGGTAATTCATAGTTATCTCTTGTTGAATCCTTCAATAATTTTGCTTCTCTTCGTCGTTCTTCTGCCATTGACTGGTAATAGCCAGGTCTTGTAACTTTTTGTGTAACAAGAGAAAGAGTTCTTGCTCTTTGGTTACAGTTGCCGGAGAACGGCGAGTTGGTGAGAGATCATCGAAAATAGTCATGATAATGAATTTTCTATCGATGGACACATTCGATCGGCCAGGGTCGTCGTTCTGAAGAGGAAGCAACGAAAGCCCCTCACAAAAATCCGACCGAATGTCCATGAGGTTATCAGCGTCAAGGGCAACAGTACATACACGCTTCAACCCCGGCTTCAGCCGCGTTAGTGGTCATCGTGGTCGATCTCATGCTTGCTACTGCGTCTTGCCTCCTGGAAAACTTTTGCAGCGCTGGCGCATGGACCGGATCGGCATTAACTTCGGCCGTCTAGATGAAACCAACCAAATAACACTGTACCGATCAGGTGCGTGTGTACAGTAATCAGGTCAAAATTGAACACCGAGAAGAGGGCGAACTCCAAGCTTCTGAAATAGAACAAATGCAAATTAGATTGGCAACCACAATTCATGCGAAGGACTGATATCCCAGATTTCTTCAAATTGAGAACAAGTGCTCGGTAGGAAAAAGCTACAACCAGGAAAAAACCTAGAAAACTTCTCAGAACTTCTATTCAGCAAATTAAACATGGATAAATTAATAAAATCATCCTATTTGGAGCTCTTTCCTCATGCAAGGTGTCATGCTCCTACGCATTTTGAAAATTCGAACCTACCTGGTTCCTGGCCTATCAGAGACGAAAACCTGGCTCGGGTAGTTAAAGCTTTATGACGACTTGAATGGCTGGACAGGATGCTTTGACGTCCTCGTGATCCAGGCAGTCAGCGCTTGAGAATAGATAAAAATGTGTGTTTCCACATAACTGGCCTCGCTAGATTTGCAATACTGACGATGGTTTGAAGTTGGGCTCTATTTTCTCTTACATTACCATTGGAAAATCTTGAATGAACTGTGAAGAAACGTGATAAAACATTATTTTTCACAATTTCCAGGCCGCTCGCAATGCTATCGTTCTAGAGGCCTACATCGTGAGGCTTTCACTTCAGGTCGGATTAAGATACGGACCAGATGGACCGGCGAATGAAACGAGCAGTCATCGGTGGCCGTCACATATTTCGGTAATCGTTTTTCATACAAGAGCTTCCCAAATGCACCCCTCCTCGACATCACCGAATGTCGTGGTGATAGGTCAGGTCATCGCCTCCTAGAAGGTTGCCCATAAAACATGCAATAATTCAATGCTTCATAGATGATAAACTTGCAAATAAGTTGGTTTCCTTTAATAAACTAGTGGAGACCAACAAAACCTTGGTGAAATAAAAGAAACAATAGACACCAACTTTATTGGAGCACAAAAGAGAATCTTGTCATTCCTCTTAGCCAATGACTATGGATGGTCATGTAAGAAAAACTTATTCATCATTTCAAATAACTCCTAAAGATTGCAAATGACATGAAATTCCAACAATAATTCTTTACAAAGGGAGACATCATCTGCATCTACAACATTATGTACATGGACATGAATGTTAACACCCTTTCTTTGCTGGATTGTAACATTTTCTTCTTCTTCCATGTTCCCCATGTCTTGAATTTATGCCATAAACATGTATCCAATGTTTCACAAAAATGGAAAAACAACTATATTGAAGTCTTCCTATACACCATACCAAGAACTCTTAGATGAGATTTCAATGTAATATAGGTTTTCTCTTTGAGAAATAAATACAGACCACCGTAAAATGGTGGTCAAGGCTCATCTACCCATGAAACTTACCCAAGCGCATAAAAAAAAACGTCAAAGCGGACAATCCATTTCACGTTCTCTCGGATAGGTTGTTTTCTTTATGTGAGCATAGATTTTCCATCAAAATCTTGTCTACTGGGAGTTTTGGTCTTTCTTTCCATTCAAAACTTGTTATCCTAAGCACTGCTAATCCATCGATGCGTTGCCATAAAGTCTCATATGAACTTCAAACATAAGAGACTATCCCCAAAAAAGCTACCATTGAACCTCAGTGCGTGTTCAAAACACATTAAAAGCTACACCCAAACCCAAACGTCCTAAACAATAGACCCATCAATTGTCTACACAAGTCCAGTTCAACACCATCATCTACTTAGCCACAATCCACGTAGTGCTCCATATTCTCATTTAGAAGCACATCACCATGGAGTTACTTACTAAGAATGGTACCATTGCTTTCTCACATTCCCACCTCTTCACAGTTTCTCATGCCCGCATGCCATAAATCTATCATTCCTATCCACATAAACACCAAAGTGCCCACTAAGTAGGAGTTCAAGGTGCCAATACCCAAGGTTGTGGCTATCTAAGTTGTAATGATTGGCACCAAGCTTTCCTTTTGATTCAACACAGATAAAAAACAACCTTGTGCCAAGCATTGATCCTATTTCCATACACTTCCTTTTCTTATCATGTCTTATTCTTGTTTTTTATCTTCTTCAAGTATAAAAATGCAATCATAAATACAAAAGGCACTATCCGTGTAAGTGACCACACTTGGGCATCCTTCAGATCAAAAATGGTAGTCATTGTCACCCTCAATGAAAATAGGAAAATCACAGCCATGGTTGTTACATACCACATGTATACTAGTCCGTAAAATTTCCAAGTGGGCTTTTATTATTAAACAAATAGCCAATCACACATCGAGACCTTGAGAATTCCTCCACTAGAGAAGAGAAAGTCGACAAATGCTCATGGCCATACATTGATCATTCTTCCACATTCTGACAAATTAAAAATGATGCATCATATATCTTCGCCATCGATCTTTGAAGCCCCAAAGAATATTCACGATCCAACCACTCCCGACGCAAAACACAAACACACACACACACACACACACACACTCACACACACACACACACACACACACACACATCGCTAAACAATGAAACCAACTTCCCCTAATGTATATTATTTATAACTCCACATCTGAATATGTGTATATGTTCCATCAATTTGGCACTTGTCATAAAAGTAAACTTATCGCGAATAACAAAATTACTTAAATGTCCTTGATTTTGAAGTAATGTCCTCCCTCGCATCTTATACATGTTCATGTCCTTCACTTCCTTTTGCATACCACTTCGTATTGACATGCAACAATGTCAAGGATGCATCTGACTAATTTACTCTTGCAAAGGAGTATCTCACACAAGTCAACAGCTCATCTCGCATGTCAAGACTTCAAAGACTTTGTTACTAGTACATGACGCAAGCGAGCACACTCAATGACAAGAAACGAGTCTTTGAAGTTAACATTATGATGGAGAGGTATAACATGACTATGCATGCTAAGCTTACAATGGAGAATGATTATTTTAAAAGGTATGCAACAAATTTGTTCATTGTGATGGCTGCACAAGCCCATCTAACCGCAAATTCAACAATGGTAAACAAGCCACCCAAATTGATAACCTCAATGTCTACAAGAGTAACAACAAGTAACACCAAATGACAGGCTTGAATCAACAAGGAACTAGAAACCCGTATCTCTAAGCTCGAGAGAATCAATATCTAGCAACATTATCTTAATGTTCGAATGGACGCTCTTCATAACAAAATCGCATTGAAGGCATTGCTTGTCAAGAGAAATACCCAACTCCCAAACAAACCAAAAATTTTCCCATCTCCGCCAAAACCCCTTGATCTTATAAATTCTAAAGGACCAATGGTTTTGATATGGCCAACAAGAATGCAGGTGTACTTTTTTTGCTGCGCTTCTACATCAATGACGTTTGAAAGAAAATCAACATCGCGGCTACGCTACTCCAAGGCATAGCATTGAGTTGATGGGCTCACCTAAAGGCCATCAAACATGAGAAGGAGACACGCCAAACCTCATCGACGACCATCGCTACCCATCTCGCATCATCAACAACAAGAATCTGTTCAAGCAGATGAGTCTAACTTGGCAAGATGCTCTTATGCTACAAATTGATTGGAGAAAAATCTTGTGCATGATGCTCACACACTTTGAATGGTTGAACCAAACCTTAAGCGCTTGGCATAATCTCTAAGGCCTTCTTGAGCAGTCGAACAAGGCTGGGTGAAAACGAAAATTCTACAAGATCATCACTTGTGCACATATCACCCACGACCATCTCATATTTCATTAAAACAAGAGCCTCAAACGTGACATCCGGCAGCAAATCACCATTTATACATCTAGAATGACTTACCACAGAAGATATCAGTCGTAGAAAAGATCAAAAACTTTGAGAAGATTTCCTAAATCCATGTAATACGACTAGATATCTCCCAACCGTAGTTATCCTGTGAATGGAAAAGGCTTTCTAGGAACTACTCAACCCGGACAAAAGTCAATGTTGTCAATGAAAATGAAACATGTACCAACTATATCTACTAAAAGATTTGGCATATCGCTCAAACAGCTAAAGAATGTTGTCGGCCAAAAAAGTGAGAAATTCGAAGAAGGGTCAGTTGGGAATTCGGAAACCCACAAGTAAGAGGCATATTGTTCAAAGACAGTGATTATCACCAAACAATCACAAATCTAAATGAATCGCAAAACTTAACACAGTTTTTCATATTGTTAAACTTGATGTGGGATACGAGGACGACCAACCGATCAAACTACTTAAAGTGAAGCTTAGAAGTTACAAGATTCGCAAACGTATCGTCATTATTCAAAGAAAGGGCATCTCACGGTTTTATAAGGTTTTTAAGCTTTCTTTACACAACAAACCACAGGTTTTTTCAAAGTAGAACCATTGCTCGGAGATTGCGTAGAGAAATACTTTAATAACCACTACGACAACATGTAAGTAACTTGCTCCATGTAAGAGTTTGGAGGTGATGTTGAACTACTAATCATGAGTTTATTCTTGGACGTTATCTCATATACAAACACAATCTACAAATCCAGTACAAAAGTGGCAACGTCTACATGGAAATCAAGACCGTCGAACAAAACCGTCCACCCATGGGGTCAAAGACAATAGCAAAAACAGTACAGGTCGAAGAAGTAGAGGAAATTGCAACAACCATTCCTGATGATACTGTTGAACATGGCAAAGCATTCTATGCAAGAAGGGGCTCGTGCATAACTCGTGCATCTCGAGCAAATGAAGGAAGTCCAAGTGGTACCGCCAGACTCATAAGGCTCAAGAACATCATGAGCCCTAGTAGTTTCATCCATGCTAACAAGTTTTGTCATAGTTCTCAAGGTTTTATACCTTGCATCTAAGAGTTTATGAACTTCTTCCCCAAAAATGAACGAAAAGCTTTATAAACACAACTCGACATTGACCATTGCATCAAACTGAATCGAAAGAACCAACGCACAGTTCCACTGGCATATTGGATGAGCAACCATGAACTAACCAAGCTAAAAAGCAATTGAATAAGTTGCTCCATCAAAGGTTCATACACCTATCCATGTCGCCCTACATCACACAATGACTAATTATAAAAAGAAAAAATGGCAAGACGCAGATGTTCATGGACTACCAAGTGTTGAAAAATGCTACGATAGAGAATCACTACCCTTCCTTTGTACTGCCAAACTCTACCATCAACTGTGAGGAGCAAAAATCTTCACAAAACATGGCTCACATCAGGGTCATCAGAAGATCTTTCTGAGAGACATTGACATTGAAACAAAGGAATTCTGAACAATCTACGAGCATTTCAAGTTCACTGTCAAACCATTTGAACTCAGGAATGCCTACGCAACACTCATTACGGCAATGAACATCATCTTCTGCCTTACCTTAACTATTTTCACGTGGTAAACCTGGGCATAATTCTAGTCTTTGTTTGCACCCTTGGGGAGCACAATGTAAATCTTTAGAAGAAAATCAAAGCTACACAAAGTGAGAAGTTATTCAACAATGTCTCCAAGTGTGACGTAACCCACAGTTTGATCGTGTTTTTTGGTCAGATCATAAATGGTGAGTGGATCGCCATCGATCACAAAATTGGACAACATTGTTCATTGGCTGACACCAAAGAATGTAAGAGCCATTGAAGTATTTATTTCCTTCTGCCATTACTTTTGCCATGTTGTATGGGACTACACTTAAGCGTGATGACCTCTTTCAAATCTCATTGGAAAAAAAATGAGTGGTGATTGAGGTACAATGAACTAAAAGCGTTCATTAATTTGCAAAACACACTTACCTTAGTGCCAGCCTTATGATTAGTGGATCGAATGGTTCATAACATTATGGCTACATAGACCTCCTGCAAAGCCATTATACAAAGAGCAACTAGTCGCGTTGTTGTGAAAATTGCATGGATCAAAAGTCAACCGCCGAATACATGAGAAAGAGATGCTGATAGTTGTACACACATTTAAGACTTGACGGTGTTATCTTGAGTACTGCTTATGCCTCATACACACCAACCATCATGCACTCAAGTATCTTAAGACAGCCAAACCTTGGTCGAGATCAATTTCTTTGGATGGAATTTCTCACATCCTAGTTCAACAACGGTATTCGGCACGAACCAAACAAGATCCATTGCGCACATTCACTAAGCTACTGATTGAATGAATGGCTGAAGCGCCAATGCTTCAATTACAATGCAACATTTATCTTAAGTAGTTGTTTATACGTGGCTACAAACACCAAGGCAGATTTGACACAGCCAAGTTCAAGCATGTCCCACTTTAGTGGCGACAAAACTTCACTTGCAATGAGGTCGTACCCTTGAACAACAAACACATGATACCCTACGAGTGCCACAACACCACTCCTGGTGGATATTTTAGAGAAGAGAGGATGTTGCAGAAGCCGGAAAAAAACTATACATGGGAGAAACTACAAGCTGACATGGTTAACTTGGAAAATCATGCGACATGTGACAATGATTTAACTTTTATCGCTCATGGCCACTCATATTTGTGCTCTCGCTACCCATTCCAAAAAGACGTGAACTGACATTTCTAAGGACTTTGTTACGCGATTACCAATGACACTTGAGGGATATGAAACAACCCTAGTGGTTGTCGATATTTTTTCCTAAATAAATACGTCGCCAAGAACATCCTTGGCTTAGGAAATTCCATAACAACTCCTCTTACATAAATGGAAGAAAGCACAAAACACGTCATCCTGAATATCCCCTGCCATCAACGACATGGTAAGATGACCAAATTCCTTTTGAACTGGCATGGCTACAATGCTACACATAAAATTCGGGAACCCGATGACAACCTTTGCGACGTTGATCATCAGATCGATGCATACTATCACCATCACCAGTTACATGCATAAGTGTCTCGGAACATCGCGGCTAAAAGGGTGGAAGGGTTATGAATCAAACACACATGAGTCCTTACATATTTTGATTGGGCATTTCTATCATCATACAATTAGCCCACCGCACGTTGAGACGCTTATTTCCATACCGCTAGTTGGGAACAATTTGACCAACTGCCCTCGCCCTTCAACAATTGTTCTCACACATTCTGACTACTTCAACCAGTTTTGAAAGTCACCAGCAATGTGTCACGACATTTTGGTCAAATTCTTGACGTATCACCATCGAGAAACATAATAATGCATTTTGCATATTCATCATTGATATTTGAAGCTCCTTAATTCCTTGGTACAGCTTCTTGATCTTACAACTCATGACGTAACTCCGCATGAGTTGCTTGACAATCGAATTCACAAACGTGATTACATCTCAATTATAACTAGAAACTTCTAAATTATGTTTGATTGTTTTGAAACTTCAAATAACACTTTTTAATAATTACAAATTGCTCAGTGAACTCAAATTCTCAGACCATGTTACACCGCACAACTCATACATGTTCACCATCCACGCTTGGTTTGTCATTAAAAAGGTGTTCAACACCATGTGTAATGAAATGTTTTACAATCATTGGTCTTTCCAAACAAGACAGAGACTTGCGAGATGAACAGAGCCATTACTCGCCATGCTGAAGAAAAGCATCGATTTTCCTTCAACAAAACGATCGGTTGTTTGGAAAAATGAAAGAACACGTATGAGCGGTTCATGCACGTGCTTGGCCTGTGGAAGGTCGGGCTTTTGACAAAAAAAGGAGCGTTTTTACGATACAAAAAGTCATAATGTTTCTTAATTATTTGCGCTCACTTGAAACTAAGGTTTATCATGGCAAATTTTTGCTTCTCTTCATGCCAGCAGTATTTACATTTTAAGCATATCCCATTGAGGTTTGAACTTTGTGCCCCTTGAATGATAACGTGGAAGCATCAATATATGCATTGCATACGAAAGAATTGCATATGTATTTCAATTAGAAAGCAATGGAAAGGAATATTTCGGCTTAAACACGATTAGGAAAACATGGATCTAATGGGTATTGGCATTTTGTCTTAAACTTTGAAAACATTTGTAATCTAGTGACATGTGCTGGTTATGCATGAAAATTCTGTCCTTATGTTGATTGTCATTTTCAACAAGGTGTTGCTAGGAGGCTATTGCGGCCTTTGTTGACTTCTTTATAAAAAAAACTGAACGGAAAGTGGAGGATGTTGTGGTGGCGTCCTAGGATGGGTATTCGTACAATAGTTGTTATGTTGTTATTTTTTACCCTGCATCCATGTTCCTCAGTGCCCCATTACCTAATGAGAGACACACTAATTCTAAATTGGGTGAAATTCATCACATTTTTTAAGTGTTACGTGGATTGTTCAAATGTTGACTTTAACACTTGCATGGTGGTCCTTATGATATGATTAATGTCGTATATAGCTGATAAGTAATCAATTATGTAAAATTCTAAAACCTTTTCTCGATAATGATAGTTTATCCATGGGTAAGGAACAGATTCATTCCCTTTCTGAAGATTAGAAGTATCGATTCTCTTGCAATGCATGAACTTTAGTCATTCATTATGATGGTTTTATTAGGGTTTAAATATTAATTGAATTTACGCTGAAGAATCTAAACTAACATAATTTTCTTGTATGTGTGGATGTTAACCGACATAATTTGATTACATATTTCATGTTGTGAATGGCTTCACGTGACATCCATTCTGAAAGCATTTTCAATCCCTCATTTACTTGGGCATTCAAAGACTGGACGGCAAGATGACAAAGTGGACTTGTCGCAATGGCCTTGCTCCTTCTTATCACGTCGGGGCATGGTACGATCGTCCAAGGCGATGGGATGATTGTGTTTTTCTCTTCCAGCATGACTCTTGGCAGCTTTGAATCACATGCACTTGCTGTACTGCACGCAATCCGAGATATTGTTTACAACTGCTTGCCACCTGACAAACCTTGTTGACGATGAGTATCCACCGCTTTACAGCGTGGCCACTATGCTTTCCACGGAAGCGAGGCCGAAAGTGCCCCAGTTGTCACTTAGCTGCCGTCGGTTGAGCCGTGTCCTAGCCTTCCGCCCATCTGGGCCACGGCTGGGAATGGGTTAGCGGGAACATGATCGAGACTCACCTATTTGCTGACATCAGCGACGACGGAGCCGAGAAATTTCCTGCCCTGAAAGTGAGTGAAACATGTAGATCCCACCGACTTTCCGGTAGTTCGAGTCCGACGATGTCAGCGAAAAAGCCTGTCTGCCCTTGTCGAAAACATTCCAAAAATTACAGCGCAACTCCTCACTCATCTGTCGCTTTCCGGTCGCCTATTCCGCTAGCCTAATTGCGCGCTAGCATCCGTCACGAAGCGAAAACAATAGGGTTATGATGTAACCCAAAAAACCGGTAAAAATCCCCTGTCCATCACCCACATCCTATCGCCTCACCCAAATCCATCCACGGAGGTCGTCCTACGAAAGTGGGTGGGTGGGATTGTAGGTGAGCTTCGATCATGTTCCCACTCACCCATTCCCAGTCGTGGCCCTGATGCGGCTGGATGAAAGCGTGCGCAAGATGCCATTCGGCACATTCATTATCTGATGGGGCAACTATACGCGAACTGCTTGGTTTGCGACCCGCATAGACGCGAAGTGCCGGGTCCAGATCACGACGATGGTAGGCGCCTGTTTCGGTTGCCAGTAAATTCTAAATGTCGACTTCGGACTTTCATGTCTAGTTTATGCCTATTTTCAAGACGCACATGTGCGAGGACCTGCTATCGTTGGAAACCAGTCTCGCATGTACTCCTCTAGCGACCGAGTAAATAGCGATGCTAATCGCTGGCGACCTTTTCGTTTATTCGGCATGCTCCACATAGTTTCTCGGACACACACCCTCATTCGTTTTGTTTAATAGAACAGCACCCTGAGTGTGAGTCGCTGTCGAATGGCGACAATGACTCACGCTGGCACTCGCCACTCTCACTACTTTCTTGCTTCTGATTGGACCGAAGTTTCTGGGATGAATTTCTGGTTCGTCAACTCATGTTGGCATCTATTCGTCAGGTGCCGGATGAATCGATGCTTGTTTTACTGTGCGTTTCTCCACTTTTCAGTTGTTCGGCCAAACATTCACCCCCCATCACATGGACATCCGATGGGATGGCGCTTCCAGAATAGGCCTCTCCGATGAACCAGGAAACGGTACGGCAGGATCCAGGTACGAATCCCGACAATAGGTAGTCCGCGTAAGGAGGGGGGTCGAACTCGGCATCCGGCAGAAATTTATCCTATCTGATGTCATCTTGGAATAACCGTTATAGCTGATACATCCGCAAAAGAGTAAACGTCAGCCTGAGATATCTCCAAGTATAATATTCAACCTGAAATACCCATTTCCATGGCGATGTTAAATCGGAGATGTAGGTTGTAACACAGAAAACTTTTGGAAACAGCACCTAAACTTCTACATTCAAGAAAGACTTTCTCAATCATTACCTGATTGCAACAGTCTTTTGGACAGTGTTCTGCGATCGACACATGCGGTCACATCAAGATTGACGCAAGCGCGTGAACGAAATAGAAGAAATTGAGTCCAAACGACTATCTCGATGGAAAATACGGTCACAATGTTTCCATCGTTATTTATGACGGAATACGTAAATAATTACAAATAATAGGCAAACCATACCTGAATACAGAAATATCAACGTAGCTTCGAAAGGCGGGGCGAGCCATGATGACTCGGCAAGGAAAAGACCACTCCAACAAGGAGGACGGTCATTCAATTTTACAACGCAAACTTTTCCGAGCTCGCCAAAGCCTTTCGATGCTAAGTTTGAGCACTCGCATTACATGGGCATCAGAGCAGGGTCGACCCACTTAAATCGCCGTTTCCTCCACTCCGTCGTGAGAACCCTTACACGCCACGAGGATTGGTGATTTGGTTGATGAGCGGCAGGTGACCTCGTGGTGGTGCCGGTGGAACGCCACCCAAAGGTGCCAAAACTCCACCACCTCCATGCGCACACACCCCACCTCCACCAACCCAACCTACTTCCCCACAGTACTACTCTCACAAAGGACCACTGGACCAGCAAGCTCCCACATCAACCTCTTGTTACAGTAGCAAGGGAGGCATGAGGGGCAAGCCAGGAGCCTTCAGCATTTGTTTTGGCGGGCGCCCAATCCAAGAAGAACAAGAGACCCGTCAGTCCCGGATTATCCAAGGAGAAAGGAGTAGGGAGAGCCATAACTTGGCCTCCGGTCCTCCGATTTCTGCGCCGTTCTTTTTTTGTTGGATCCGTAAAATCGACCACTACCAGTTCAAGCCGCTTTACTTCATTTTTACGCTATTATTTAGTGGCTATTTTGCAAAAAGTGATTTCTACCTTGTAATTTCCACTCTAGTTGCAATTCTGTCTCTAACCTGTCAGTCAATGCCTTGAATCAAACAACTATTGTCGTCTAACATTGCATTTCCTCCCCCTTTTTCCAACAAAAAAAGGGTGAAGGAGGTTTGCCTTGGATCCACCGCGGTCCACCACGGGTTTGAAGCGAGGCACACTTAGTCCAATAGTGTGTCCTCCACCCAATTAAAGAAAAAAAGGAAAAAAAGAGGGAAGAGGGGAGAGAGGGGTTGGAGGAGGAGGTTGGAGAGTGAGAGAGCCCAAGCAAGACCTTGCCACAAGGATGGTCGGCCTTGGTACCGGACTCTCTGCGTTCTTTGGGTGTGCTCCAAGTACCAGCTCCCGCCGCTCCAATGAACGCACGCCCTTGGGATGGAAGGAGCGTCACGGGACATTAGCGCCCGGCGCCCACCTCGCAAAGTCGCACCGAGAGGCGACAACTACAGGGGGAGGTACTCGCCCGGTGTCCCCAAAGGGCGGAATGCCAACATCTCCAAAGCATGGACAACAACGCGAGACCCCCGTCGCGGCCTCTCGGCAAGGTGATAGAAAGAGTCGGTCGCTCGCCGTCCAGCTCGGTTTCGGCAACGAGGCCACGCCCGCCCCGATCACTCGTGCAAACGACGAGGGGGTAAAGGCCACCAAGGGGAACATCGCTGATACCATTAACCCTAACAGGGTTGCCAAAGGAGACAAGCATGGAGATGAATCGCCCGATGAGCCAGTGGATCGCGTGGTCATTGAAGCGACTCGCGAAGATGACGACGAACCGGACGCTCGTGACACAGCCAGCAAGGGCTATGAGGCGGGAAATTCTATGCTAAAGGCACCTGAAGCAGGCGCCAACCAGGCGGAACGTGCATCAGACCGCGTGGACGACGAGGGTCTTGCTCTCGTTTTGGCGGGAGGAGAGCGAGCCCGACCTGCGAGCCGGCCGAGTTTAGCGGCAACGTAGAGTGCGCTCGACAGCGTCGCGCATTGCCTGAACGTCAACAAACAGCTCGGTCACCTCCACGCCAATCTCCCTCCTGAGGACTTCACGCTGGCCGTGACCATAATGAGTGCTCTCACATACGATGGTGACGTGGTGCACATCACGCTTCGCGAACGATCGTTCATGGTGCAGCGGATGAATGAGAAGCTGTACAAGGAGAACGGGAAGTTGATACGCGAGGTCGTGGCCGCCGACCACCGTGCAAAGGTGGCGGAGCAGGCGCTCGAGGAACTTCACACCAAAGAAGCCAAAAACTAGCGTGTTGTGCTCAACGCAGCAGTCGGTGCGGCGCGTCACGTAGCCGAGGTAGAATTGGGACAGATTTTGGAGCACCGCAAGCGTGAAAGTGCGGAAAGTGAACGTGCGAACATTCGATTCGTGCGTCAAGCTCCAGTCTTCGATCATGCTCCTCACCTGGAAGCGAACGTGCCTCAATCACAGGCTCGCGTAGCTCCAATTCGGGCCCAGACGGAAGGCGAGACGGGCAGCCGTGAGGTTCTTGAACCGGCCGACCGCTACGATGGCACATGCGACGTCAACACATTCCTGATGATTCTTCAAAGGCACCTCCGCCTTGCTCGGATCGAGGAAGAGGAGTGGGGTGTACAAGGTATGCTTTCCTTGAAGCCAAAGCCATTTGAGAAAATGACGGAGCTATGTAAGCAGAAGTAGTAACACTCGGACCCCACCTAGGAGGAGTATTGCGAACTAATGCGAGAGCTGTACTCCAAGCCTGCTGACTCGCAGGAGGCAAAGAAGGAGCTTGAAAACCTTGTGCAGGAGAGCATGTCGGTGCAGAGGTATGCCGAGGCATTTATGAAGACTACAAAGAAGGTCCACGATCGCCACCTCACAAAGCAGGCCAAGATTGACCTCTTTTAAAGTGGTTTGGCTTGCCCTCAGCTCTGATTCTTCTACCTCCACGACAATGGAAATGAGTGGAAGTCCCTGCACGCACCAAGAGCATGCGTGTGCATGGTGTACATGTAGAACTCCAGCTTGTGGGATCACGACGCGCGTGAAAGCAGGCCGGCGCGTGACGTGCCGTCAGCGCCAACAAGCGGTGCACCAAAGCGGGCAACGGAGGCAACGTCTGAGCCCTCCAAGAAGTTCCGCCAACATGATGGAGAGAACAACTCCCGCTCTTCTATCATCTGCAGACGCTGCCACCAGGCTGGACACACTGGTTGTGACTGCCCCCAGCGTGACCACCAACAACAGCAGGGATAACAGCAGGGCCAATAGCACGGTCATGGCGCGCGCCAAGGCGAAGGGCCCAACCGCTTCCATGGTGGTGGCCAGAACCGCTGACATGGGGGAGATCAGCACCAGGATGGACAACATGATGGCAACAAAAATGCCCCTCCCGGCCATGGACGCCCTCACGGGAGGCAGCGCCAAGGCCAGGCATTTGCAACCATCCAGCGTCAGGGGGCACTGGGCGGTCAGCGTGGACACGGACGATGATGACCAGGACTTCGAGGAAGGTACTGGGGGACGCGTCTACCGTCCCCAGCATGGTCGTGAGCAGGATTTTCACGATCCCCAGTAGCTACCGCTGGGCTGCTATCTGGGGTTGCGGTGAATAATGGGAATGACGAGGATAGGATGTTCATGTTTTGTGATGATGGTATCAAAAACTTTGAATTCTTATCGGCACAGCATTTCTCAACTGTTCATGCGACTTTCGTGAATCCTGAATCCGTCTACCATGATCGCTCATGCCCACTCTCATATGTGACCAAAGAAAACCTTGAAAATCGCACGAGCCTGGTCGTACCCACTAAAGAAAGTTGGCCAGATGTGATAGAAGCTGCACACAAAGCTCATGAGAAGAACTCTTTGACGTTAACAATAGTGGCCGTGCCTGTGGGTCTAGAAATGAACAAGTCTGCATTTAAAGGATGGAAATTGCTGGCTTTGTTCACCAAAAGATATTGCATGTGGGAATAGTTCGATGGCATGGTTGAACTACAAAGAAGCACTCATGCTTATCGGATCTACCACCTCGAGGGCAAGCCTCCAGTGGTCCTTTTCATACGGAAGTCCAAAGCATCGATGACCATGCAATTCGATGGCAAAGTGATAGGCGCCCCTGCACGCATCTTGGTGAATACTGGGGCGGATGACTCGTTTGTGAGCGGTGCGTTTGTGTGCACATGGCAGTTAAGGTATACGCCTCGCACTGGCACGGTGGTCGTCGGCGATGACAGAGAGGTGCCAGTCCTTGGTGACTGTGTGGCACGGCTTCACCACCAGTGTCCGCCTCACCGTGCTTGTTCTCATGGATCCGTTTGGCTTGTGCACCGCAAGGTACTCATGTGCTTCGACTCGAAGACATTGCAGATAAGCAGTGGAAGGAGAATGGTCACTCTGTCTCCAATTCCACAAACTCAACGACCTGAAACAAAGGTTCAATCAAGCCTCCGGCGCTCCAAGTGAAACAACGACTTGGACAAGGGTGTCGCTGTTTTCTTCCAACCATAAAGAAAATGGACGACGAGGTAGAGGGTGAAGTACCCAAGGGGTCGCAAGCATACTCTCAGAATTCTCAGATGTTTTTGAGGCACCGCCAGATGGGCTACCACCTCGACGAACAGTCGGACATACCATTCCGTTGGAGCCCGGGGCTGTGCCTCCCTTTCGGTCTGTGTATCACTTGAGTCCAGCATAACGGCAAGAAGCAGGAGCCCAAATCAAGGAGTACCTCCGGAAGGGTTGGATTAAGCCAAGCTCTTTCCCCTTCAGAGCGCCGNCAGAATTCTCGGATGTTTTTGAGGCACCGCCAGATGGGCTACCACCTCGACGAACAGTCGGACATACCATTCCGTTGGAGCCCGGGGCTGTGCCTCCCTTTCGGTCTGTGTATCACTTGAGTCCAGCATAACGGCAAGAAGCAGGAGCCCAAATCAAGGAGTACCTCCGGAAGGGTTGGATTAAGCCAAGCTCTTTCCCCTTCAGAGCGCCGATCCTGTTTATGAAGAAGAAAGATGGAGGCCTCAGGATGTGCGTGGACTATTGGGCATTGAACAAACTCACTGTCAAGAATTGGTACCCGCTCCCGCGCATCAAGGATCTATTTGACCAGCTTCACAGACCAAAAGTCTTCACGTCTCTAGATCTATCATAGGGCTACCATCAAATCCGGATCACGAAGGAGGATGTCCCCAAAACGACATTCTGAACTCATCTTGGACACTATCAATTTTGGGTCCTCTACTTTGGACTAACAAATGCACCCGCAACATTCCAAGCAGTGATGAGCAACATCTTCTGGGAACACCTGGGCAAGTGGGTCCTGGTGTATCCTGACGACATCCTCATCTTCTTCAAGAACCACGAAGAACACGAGCGACACCTCAGAATGGTGCTTGAGATTCTTCGCAAGAACCATTTTTCCGCCAAAAGAAGTAAGTGCAAGTTTGCGCAGCCAGAGCTGGAGTACCTTGGCCACGTCATTAGTGGAGAGGGGATCTGGATGGACCCTTGCAAGGTGTAGGTCGTTGAAGAATGGCCTCAACCCAAGAACGTCGGTCAGCTCCGCTCTTTCCTTGGACTCGCAAATTACGTCCGGCGCTTTATGAGAGGCTATTCCACGTCGATGAGCCCTCTCACCGCCCTGACCCGGAAGGCGAACACATGGGGTTGGTCAGCAAAATGTACTGAGGCTTTCGAGGATGTGAAGACGATGCTGGTCTCGGCACCGGTACTTGCACGCTCAAATCCAAAGAAGCCGTGGGAGGTTTGCTGTGATGCATTGGTCACAGGGTTGGGAGCTGTGCTCATGCTAGACGACCACCCTGTTGCCTACCAGAGCCATTAGCTCTTAGATGCAGAGACCAGGTATACCACTAGGGATCAAGGGCTGCTGGCAGCCGTGCATGCTTTCAAAGTATGGTGCTGTTATCTCAAAGGTGCCAATGGACAAATCACGGTGGTCACAGACCACAACCCCCTCATGTACTTTCAGATGCAACTGAATCTTTCAACACGACAGGCGCGGTGGAGTGAATACTTATGTCCCTTCACATTCACTTGGCAGTAAAAACCAGGGCGGGTTAACATGGATGACCCATTGAGTCAAAACCCAACACATTTGAGCCTCATGCTGAGCGAGAATGAGATCACTAATCGACACTTTACATCTGTTGCGGCGGCAACAACACTGCACGCAAACCCATTCCGCCCACCACCAAGACCACTGGTCAATGTGAACCCTTTCAAGAATCGCATTCGGATGGGCTACACTTTGGACCCCTGGTTCGCCGAGCCATGAAACATTGAGCACCATGGCCTTGTGGAGTCTAGCGGGTTATACTGGCATGGCAAGCAGGTGGTGTTCACGAATGTCAATAACTTGCGACAACAGATCATGTTCGAGTTTCGCAACCCATCCTCCTCATGTCACATCGGAACGAAGAAGACAGGACATGCGTTGGCTGAGCACTACCGGTGGCCAGGATGGAGCAGTGACGTCAAGAAGTACTATATGGTGTGTGACCTGTGCCTTCGTAACAAGACTTCAAACAAGGCACCTGTGGGACTCCTCCAGCCTCTACAACTCCCTAACATCCCATGGGAGTCAATGTCCATGGATTTCATCATGGGACTCCCAGAGACCAAGAACGGCCACGATGCCATCTTGGTCGTTGTGGATAGGGCAACAGGACTGGCCCATTTCATGCCCACAACAACTCACGTCACAGCGGAAGAGACTGCCAGGCTTTTCTACAAAGGCGTCATCAAGTACCACGGCTTACCCACCCGCATCATCTCCGACTGTGACCCACGCTTTGCAAGCCGGTTCTGGCTTACATTGCAGGTATGGTTTGGAATGTGCAAAGCGTGTCCTCAGCATTTCATCCCCAAACTTATGGACAAACTGAGGGCATGAACCGCACACTCGAGCAGATGCTTCGCATGTACATTGACCCAACAATGGAGGGTTGGGACGACTATTTGGCACTAGCCGAGTTTACCGTGAACAATGCGGTCAACAAATTGACATGTTTTCCCCCATTCTTCCTCGATCACAATCGGCATCCGGTGGTTACCGCTTCAATGGTGAAGTGCGGGAGCGGCGGTGATCAGGTGCCCTCCGCCTAGGCCTTTGTCGAGCGCATGGACGCCCTCTGGCGGGATGCCAAGGCCCGTTTGTATGTAGCTCGGCAGCACCAAAAGGCCTATGCTGACCAGAGAGGTCGTGAGCTGACGTTTTCTATCGGAGATTGTGTGCTGTAAAGCACATGGAATTTGCGGCTGAAAACGCTGGGCCCACGAAAGATGTTGATGAAATGGCTGGGACCTTTCACAATTACACACAAGTTGGGAAGTGTGGCCTATCGGTTGGCTCTTTCACCAGCCATGCGCATCCATGATACCTTTCACGTGAGTCTCCTCGAACCCTACACAACAGAGGGGTCTGTTCAGCCACCCCCTCTTGCTATCCTTGTGAGGTGCACCGCATCCTCCAACACCATGAGCGTGATTTGCATGCACGAGTGGTTAAAGAGTACCTCATCCACTGGGCCAGTTGTAGACCTGACCACAACACTTGGGAGCCATAGTCGCGAGTGCCACTTGCGGTAACTATGGAGTACTGGGAGGAACTGACTGCCCGTCGGAACAAGCATGCCCTCGGGGGTACCACCCCGGCACGAGCCCCCTTGAGAGGATAACGGCACTGACCCTTGGGCTGATCTTTGGCTTACTCCTGACAGCTTGTCAAGGGGACGTCTAGGCACCTGTCGCGGAGTCGCTTCATGTAAAGGGGGAGGAAGCGTGGCCACTCCTTCTTCTTTGAAAGCTGAATACTTCAGAATTCTGAAATGTGCCGAATCATGATGTTATCCTCTACATGGATTGGCACTTTTGCCATCAATGATAGGTGGCCGTGTACAAACTACCTCTTCATAATAGAGAAAACCGAATCGAGGACGATTCGTAGCTAAAGGGGGAGGAATGTAACACAACCAACTTTTGGAAACAGAACCTAAGATTTTACAGTCAATAAAGACTGTTGCAATCATTACGTGATTGCAACAGTCTTATGGACACTGTTCTGCTACCGACACCATGAGGTCACGTCAAGATTGACGCAAGCGCGTGAAGGAAATAGAAGAAATAGAATCCAAACGCCCATCTCGATGAAAGATACGCTCGCGAATTTTCCACCGTTATTTCTAACGGAGTACACAAATAGTTACAAATGATAAACAAATCATAACTTTATAAAGAATTGCATCAACGTAGGTTCAAAAGGCGTGGCAAGCCATGACAACTCGGGTAGGGAAAAGACCAGTCCGACAAGGAGGACGGTCATTCAGATTTACGACGCAAATTTTTCCGAGCTTGCCGAAGCCTTTCGACCCTAAGTTTGAACACTCGCATTATACAGGTCGCCAATCATGCAAAGCGAGGGGATTGATGTATCACCCCTGCCGTCACGATGATTTTGATCAAGTCATTAGCCTTTTTGGACTACGTGGTAACCCTTTTACATTCCGTTCGAGGACTAGTGGATGGAAGAAAAATTCATGATTGGTCGCTGGCAATCATGCAGCCTTTTCTTCGAGATTCAGTTTTTTTCATCTCTCTGCGTTGCTCCTCGGACTTTAAGCCTTGCAAAACATCGGACAGAAATGGCTGCTTGTCCACGTCCGAACACAAGTTTTTGGTGTAGTAGGGAACCAGAATGGACATAATCTGACAAGCAATGCGAGTCGGCTATACAATGGACAGTACGCTTCGTGTAACGAATTGGAAGCGAAGCTTGGCCAAGCTTCCCGTCTAGTCAAGTCAGTTCTTTGGTTATACTAGCCAAACACCTGATTTCATTCACGAAATGTTACGAGGAAAACAGTTTTCTGTAGATTAATGCAAAAAAGCTTTAAACTTAATAAATCATGTAGATTCCATAACTTTTGACAATATTGTATGAAACATTCATCTTGAGATACCACACTTTCCTTTCTTTCAAGACATCATTTGTAATAACCCAACATTGTGCGAGAACATTTTAATGAATGTGGGTTTTTCCCTATGAAAAGCATTCATGTTTTTCAGGTTTTTAAAACCATAAGATTGACAAAAACTTACACAAAACGTACAAAGCAGACTTCTTTGACATACATCAAAGATCTTTGTATTCTTTTTCATTCTATGGGGAATTCGTGTAGTTCTTGTATCGCCTCGAGCTCTTTTTAAGTGTATGATGTTACACTCTTCAATTCCACTTTGAGGGCCAAATGAAAGATTCTTTTGCGTTGTTACTATGTAACCATATGCACACGTTGCGTGCAACAGATGGCTCTTGTTTCATTTCTCTTATGCATATGCCCATTTGCAGATTCAGGGTTTTCTATGTTTGTGCAAGCTCCGTCCGTGCAAAGAATAGAACCCTACATCCGTGAACATGGTTTTTCTAGTCCAAAAAAAAGGCTAATCTCTTGATCGCAATCGAGTAGTAACACCTTCTTTGATTTTTTTTAAGAGAAAAAACCCATATGAATACATTGAAAGTGCCTTCAAACCCTATCCAAAATTACACTCGGAGTTTTGGGGTTTTTTTTTTTGCGCGGGCTCGTGCAGACGTTCCCTATCTATGTAGGGGGCGATTCAGACCCCCCACTCAAAACCATTGCAAGCCTTTGTGACATAGCTCACAAACCCCTCTATTGCAGAGTTTGTGGTTTTCTTTTTTCATGTCTGACGACGTCAACAACTGTCGCTGGATGGCATGCGGCGTAGACACAGTGTGTCAATTCGGATGTAACATATGTTTTGCATTCATGCTCAATACCATACTGACTTATGATTTCGCCCTCCAAAAGAAAATTCCACCTATAATCTTGATTTGTTTTCGGAAACGTTTCATTTGTTGTCTTCGATTTGGACAAAATCACTTCATGTTTTACTCTAGAATTTGTGTTTTTTACACTAGCAAGCGGTCCTTCTCAACTCTCACCGTCGCATTTATGAGTGTTGGCGCTCGTCCGACACTGGAGATCACGTGATCGCATGATAGAAAGAGGTTTCTCTTGCTCCTCAGGGACGGAAGGAAACCAGAGGAGTTCATAAAATATATTCATTTTAAGGAAGAAAACATGCATCTCATAGCCGGATACAAGATTTCGTCCTCCTCAAATAGTTATTTAATATCAAAATCAAGACTTAGTAGGGTACATCGTTGATAAAGAACGAAAGGGTCACATCTTTGGTTATGGCGTGGTTAATGTGCGAAACGTGGATATGGCGATGGCTATCGGTGATTTTGCAGATGCCTGGTCACTCCCCCATCTTTGAATATTCTTCAAAACGTTTCGCTTCAAACGTGGGTGAGTTTCCTGGGTTATGTAACGACCATGCCACGGTTTTATCACTGTAATGGATTCAACAGAATCCTTGGCCAACTAAGCCAAAATCGCTATGCTTGAGGGTCTCCGACCCTCAATCCATCCCATCTCACCGCCCACAGGTCCAAGTAACCCCGCACGCGCACATGTGGCTCCCTCAAAAGGTTTGCATGGCATTGCCATGCTGTAATGTCCAAAGAGAACTTTTTGACGGTTGGATCAGTCATTTTTTGACAGGTCTAGCAATGATGAAGCAAGGCTCTCAACGGGTGTGATGTTCCTCCACAAATTGGATAGCTGGAATTTAGGGGTTTCAATCACGTTGAACCAGACACACAGAATGCGCCAAGCTACTATAACTAGAGAGAGAATGGAAAGTACGTGTTGGGTCCATACCTAACCATTAGTCTTTTTGCTCGACTATCCAAAAAGTGGTCCCGGCATCAAGAATCTAACAAGGTGGAAAGTGGGCCAAGCTATTCTATTCCAATCCCCTTGAAACATCTTCTTAAAAACAATCATACAATGCTTCCATTCTTCTTGTTTCTGCACTTGGTCCATCACAGTTGGTCGAGGGATGCGTCGAGAAATTACAAAGACGATCAACCTCCATGTTTTTTCTTTGCACAATTGCCAATAGGGTGTGCCATTGCATGTTGGGGCCCGTCTTGCCTCTTGTGTCTTCACGGTGGTCATAGTAAAGAACATGCTTGCGCACTTCAATTACTAGAGAAGTGAGTCTCGTATTTTGACGAAGCACTTGAAAATGGATGGAGTGGGACAAAGAGAAACATGGAATGTGTTTTAAAAAGTGGATGTCAAATGGAAAGCAATAGGGATACTTCGTAATACGAAATTGCGTTTCTGGTATGCATATTGGATACTTTGCAAATGCTTGATTCAAGGGGTCATATGCCCTTCCAAAGTCTGCCGCTAGGTAGTAAAGTGGGGTTTGGATGGTGGTATTCTGACGGTGGATATCTTATTGTTGGATGAGGGTGTATTGTACGTAGCAACCTTGGAAGAAGCCTAATTGGTCTTGGTGTATGATATGTGGGAGGGCCATCTTCAGTTGGTTTGCCTGCTACTTTACTATGATTTTTTGCTCCATGTTTGGAAAAGACATATGTTTGTAGTTTGTGATGAGTGTGGCGTCATCCTTCTTGTGGAGGAGGATAGAAATGGAGAAGCAAGTGGTGGAGTGGTGATGTATGTTGTTCAAGGTAATGATGTAATGGTCAAGGATGAGTTGAGTGGAAATTGTGCTAGCTATGCATTATTCATAGAAGTCTCCTGGGAGGCCGTTTGGCCCCGGAGCTTTGTACAAAGCTTGCTATGGGACTGCATTAGTTATTTCTACGGAATTGACTGGCGTGATCAGCTGCTCGAAGATGTGGAGGAGGCATTTCTGAAGTCTTGAGTGTAGGAATCTAGTGAAGCAGTCCACGAGTTCTAGTTTTTGTTTGACATGGACAAAGAAGCATGTAGCTTCTGTATCAATTTTTTTTTGCATGTACATTTTTCCATTGGATGGGGAGCTGATGCACTTTCATTTGGGAGGATACATTTGGTTGGCTATTACCAATAAGTGGATCATGAGTTGTCTGGCCCATCTGATTTTTGCTACAAGCGAGAGAGAGCTGGCTTGGTAATTCTCGTAACAGTCAAGTCATTGAGTGGCAGTGGTGACAAGCAGAGAAAGGATGGTAGTATTTGATTGGTGGACTTGGTTGCGAAGGTGTGTGATTTTGTGTAGGAGATTGACCTTTGTCCTTTTGTTATGAGTGGGTCCTTGTTTCCCAAACTGTTTGGGTTACGCCGGTAGTTGTGCTTTATGCAATGTCCAGGAGGGGGGTTGTATGATTTCTATTTACCGTAGCGGCCTTTTGTTTTTAAGGAGTGAAGTGCATAGTCAACAGTGTCCAAGTCCTTTTGCCAAAGGCTATTGGTTCATTGATGATGCAGAGTTTGTCTCCTAATGCGTCGTTGGAGAGGCAAGGGGAGAACAACTTGTGAGAGACTTTGTTTTTGTCAAATGGGCAATTTGGTGTGGAATATGATACACGAATGAGGGGGTATGATTTGTGGGCCTTCAAGAAACATGCGTCTTTTCCTAGGCCTCTTTGTAGTTCATGTGGAGGGTCTCTAGGAGGTTGTGTTCTATAACCGAGGAGAATGTATGATCTAATGTATCGGGATGGGGGAATATATTGAGAGTAGATGTAACGCTATTAAAGTCTCCCAGGAGAATTTGGGGTACAAAATTTCTAACTCTTTATGTAAATTTTTCTAACACTTTGGACATTCTCGTTGTTGGGTCTGGGCATAGATTGTTGTGGTTTTGATCGCTAATCTTGCTTTTTTGCATGTTACGTGTGGTATCCGTCCCTTCGACTGAAAACATAGTGAATTTAGAGGAAACTCTATGTGCCATCCGGCTGCCTGCTAAATGTGATGACGGGATATTGCAGTTTTCGCTTTTATCTTTGTGCATATTATAAAGGCCATTGTAATCCATGTACAAAACTGTGAGGACACGGGGTGTGGGAGGGAGGGTATCTGGTAAGAATAAGAGACAGGCATGGTGTGTAGCGTGTTCGTGTGGGAGGAGAGAAAGCATGGAAATCAAGATGCATTATATGGTTTTGACAAGCATTCAATTGTGTGTTGGGATGGGAGAGGAGGGGCATGGGCCAAGTGGTAGCCAGCCAATGCCTGAGGCTTAGCCAACCCATCCAATTCCGGATTGCATGGAACAATTTGGGAGGGGGGGGGGATGTCAGGCTTGACAGGTGCTGCACTTTTATCTTGGGTTTGGGATGGCGGGTGGACGCCAAGTGTGGGGTCGTGTAAGCGGTTGGTGCCATGTGTTTATGTATGGGGGTGTTTGTGGTGGGAGCACTGCGAGGGGTGAGGGACGCAAATGAAGCATTGACTAAGGGGGGTATGTGGCATGAAACAATCCCTTGAGGGGAGGGGAGAGGGATGATAACAAAATACCTGTAATGAAGCATTAATGGTTGACTGGGACAGGGATTGGGGGTGGAATGAGATTGAGGGGACGGTCTCGTTCTCTATGATTTTCAGGTTGACTCGGATTTCTGTCGCTATGATGGGGGATTGAGGAGGTGGTGAGAGTCTAGGCAAAGGTCTATTTGAAGTTCACCGATGGGTGAACCCATGGCCAGTCTACCCAACCTCTTCGTGGTGCACAGGTTATGAATTGGTTACTGGGGAGTAGAACATTGGAGAGGGGAATGCACGGGGCATGGAAGACAGTGGCCTCTTTCTTTCTTGGAGGAAAAGCATCCCATGTCTCTGAAGGGGGCAGTTGTGGGTCGTTTCCCCATTTTTTGTCTTGTTCGTAGTAGCTCCGCCTGCCTATGTGGTGCCTGACATGCTCTGGGTTCCACGATCAAGAGGGGAGTGGACGATCGTCGTGGTGCCATGAAAGGATGTGCATGTGGCTACCGGCATTGTGACTAGGTTTGCCATGGCGGTGTCGGAGAGGTGGAGTGGTGGGGGTATTTCCCGACTGGTGAAGCCAGTTGGCCTGGTCTGAGCTTTGAGGTCAACAGAATTTATTATTACTTATACTCTTTCACGTGTGGAAGGACCAGGCGACCAGTGGAGTGCATCATGAGGGCATGGACAAGCACCTAAAGATGCGATGACGAGTTATAGATTACGCCGGCGACCCGTTGGTCTACCCTAAAGGTTGAAGGTGAATAATTTCATTTCCGGACCCTCTTCGTCCTAGAAGGGTTGTATCGTGCACGAGGTTGCAGGCGCAAAAGAGATGTGCATGGTACTCCGTGTTGCCACCTATAGAGGAAAACACAGCCTCGTTGTCCTCTTTCATGTCTTGAATCAAATGACATTCTTTGAAATCATCCACTGCAAGTAATTGGATACCAAAGGATACATAATACGAGGGATGCATGAAAAAGATCGAGTTAGGTAGTAGTTTCTACGGGTGGTGCAGGGTATGGCAAGGGTAGTGCATACGAGGGGGCTGGGGTTGTTGCAATGGGCATGAAAGGAGGGGGAAGGAATGAGAACGTTATACTTTAGTATGTGGACAGCCCCTAAGTTATGATTAGAGAGTGATGTAGTGTTGCAATATTTGGAAGAGGAGGGAGTGGTTGGCAATATGGTGGTCTTGGGCGCAATGGTCACACTTGTGACTAGACAAGTTGGTCATAATGTTTTGGTGTTGGGGGCTAGGCAGATGGCTGGCGGCACGTTGGTATAAGTGGGATGTAGGGAGTGGGGTTTGGCAACTACCTTGAGGGTGCCATTTCTGGCTCCAGTGAGGGGATATCCATGGAAGTGGAGGTGCTTTTGCAGTAAGAGGTGGATGTGGCCTCGGAGCACATGAATTGTGAACATCATCCTAACTTTGCCCTTGGTGAGGTGGTTTTGCTCATCAAAGGAAAATTTGTCAAGGTGCCTTGTCGTAGGCTGGATGTATCTCAAGGACCCCAAGGACGAGGTGGAGTGTGCCTTTGTAGGCTTTGAACTGCAATGGGTGCGTGCGTAGGAAGATCGGAATCCCATCAAACATAGCCTCTAGGAAGACCGGTAGCTCGTTGTAATGGCGGGCTTGTTTAGATGGAAGTTTTTAGCGTCTGGTTTACGGGGAGGTTGGTTGCAATGTAGGATGGAGTGACTTTGAGTAATTTTAGACGATGGTTTACGGTGATTTTTTAGTAGGGCATTATTTGTTCAGGGAGTGAGAGGTAGTTGTGGTAGTGAGCTACATTTTCAAAAGGGTCAAAGGCATCAGCAAAGGCAACAACTCTAAAACGACCGATGTGTATAGGATCTGGTTGCATTCTCAACAAGTGTATGAGATTTTTCCTCTTTGATGTCTTTGTTGAGGATGATGATGTTCTCCGGGGTGATGGTAGGCCTTGAATGGTGAAAGGTAGCGTCTTTGTGTAGGACACTCGCTTCTCCTTCACTCATGGGGTTGGGGTATGTTTTTGCTTCAATATAGATGGAACGGGTGAGAAATTGCTCTAACGACGGTGCTCTTGTGAAATGAGTGCTAGCATCAATGTGGGGTGAAATTGTGGGATTTGGCATTGTGGTAGCATGTGGTTGGCTGGGACTGAGGTGGTTCTGTCATTCACATGAGGAGTCCAAAGGGTTATTGGCTGGATGGGTCAGGTTGATCAGCCCTGGTTGTGGGGTAGAGGGGAGTGGATTTGGGATGTGAGGGGTGACATGTCTAGCTTGCAAGAGGCCATCATCATGCGAGGGATTTTTTGTTAGCTGCGGATGGAGAGTATGCGCTTAAAAGGGTTTGAGGACGTTGCCAAGGGTGTACTGTGGATTTCCAGTGGTTCTAGCCAAAGGCTGGAGTGAGCAACTAACTCATAGGAAGAAGTGCAGTTATATGAGGGGGGTGTAGTGGAGTTACTTCAACGACATGGAGGAGAGATCCCTATTGTGATATGGAATGGATTAGGACGCATTCTCATCCGTGGTGGACCAGTATGGGCCTGTTGCTGAAAGGGCATGAAAGAGCTATGTGTATTGGAGTGGGTTGGTGGCCATTGTGGACCAATGAGATTTCAAGGAGAGAGGCACATTGTGTCTATTAGGAAAATCTTCCTTCCTTCAAAGGGGTATCAGCTAGATTTGGTTGATGCTGATTGTGTGCAAAAACAAGGGAAAAGGAGGGATTGTGGATGGAGGTGGACGTGGGACTGAAGTGTGGTGAGGGGACGGAGGGATGGAGGCGGAGGAGGTCGGGTGGGGTTGGGAGAGGTGAGGATTGGTAACAGGAGCCTGAAAGGGGGGGAAGGCAGAGAGGAAAGGGAGGGTGGGGGGTTTGTGGGAGTGTTTGGAGGAGGAATTCAAGATTTGGTAGTGTGAAGAGAAGACAATGGTGCCTTTCAGTATGGTTGGGGTTATCGAGATAGAGTTGGAGTGACAAAAGGAGGAGGGGGTGGAAGGGTGGGGAGGGTGGGGAGAGGGTAGAATACCTGAGGGGGCATGGGCTAGTTGTTGCTAGGCTGTCTACATGAGTTATGGTTAATCACCTTAATTTCACACACTTGATGATCAGTGTATCAAAAGGTGTATTTTTGCACGCAAACATTTTTCACAAAGCATCCACATGACTGCATGGCAGCAAAGCCCAGATGAACATTCCTTTCATAGAGTTAAAATTTTAATGGGCTCTGTGTGACATGTAGCAGTTTCTGTGAACATTCCATGTTCACTAGTTTGTTCACTTCCCAATACACTTGTTGATACAAAGCTTCACGGGCAAGACTATTAGTCATGTATGGTCTACATGGATTGAACTTTACAGCAATGCCTTGAGTGGGGGATTGTGTGACAGACGTGATGGGGCAGCAAATATTGGAACTATCCTTTTGTGGTGCTAGTTGGTACGATTTAAAGTGTGGACTTGGCATTATAGGTTGGCGTGGAGTGATAAGGGAGGGCGTGTGTTACGTGATTGAGCCTGCTTGGGAGCTCCGTGACTGTCCTCTAGACTTAATGGAAATCATTTTATTGGGAGGGGGAGATGACGGGTGTTGTGGGGATAGCGCTAGAGGGGGGAATCCGATCTAGTCATGGGTTATGCAGTGGGAGCGATGGGATAGTCAGGTGGCGTGGTTGGGTGTTTCTTAGTCCTTCGTGCATTCCCTGTTGTCTCCGCCATTTTTGGGCGGGACGAGGAGGAGGTTGTGTGGGGTTGTGTTGTTGCATGGTAAAAAGGCTGCCGGGTGAAAGATTTGGTGGTCGTGATGTGCTGGTTTTGTTCAGTGTTGGTGGAAGCGTACCCTTGTAACTGGCTGGTGGTGTGGAGGAGAGAGTATGGTGAGCTGGGTATTCTGTGACAATTGATTGTGAAGGAAGGGGGTTCTAGGATGGGAATTGGAGCGGATGTTGGGATGTTGGGTGGAGGGATTGGGTGAGGGGTTGCATGGTTTGGATTGGTCGGGGGATGGGGGACGTAGTCTAAAGTTTTATAGTTTCCTGATATGTTAGAAGTAACATGTGTGATTCATCCAAAAGCTTGGTTGTGTCCGGTTGTCCTGTTTTGGTTGGCTTTGCAAAGGAGGAAGGGGGTCTGATCCTTGGACAGTATTTGGTGTGTTTAAGTTCAATGGAGGAAAATACTCAGGATTGGGAGGACACTACCGGTTAGCAGGTCAAGGCGGCGGTGGCAGATGTCATTACCGATGGCCGGGATGCCATGATTAGGTGAAATTGTTGCATGGGCTGGAATGCATGGTTGGGGATCCAGGACTGGTGAGTGTGGAGTGAGAGGATCATGTGGAAGGTCAAGAGGATGATGGCATTAGAGTGGGCGAGTCTTGGGCGGCAGCACCTTTCTCGACCTCTGAGACGTAACGGGCTTGCCCATCACGCAAAGTCTAGCCTGGTGACAAGTGCTCCTCCCAGCTTCTGGCTTCATCTTGCATGATTGTTGCAGATGTGGCCATTTTGGCCACATCTGCACCAATCATGCAAGATGAAGCCAGAAGCTGCAACAATGGTGCATTTTTGCCTTGATCAGGGGGCTCCTACGTTGGGGAGGAGGCTCAGGGAGGCAAGCACTGGCTATCGTTGGAATGAAATTGGCTGAGACAAGCATGCCCCATGCAATTTATTGCCCAATTGGTTTGTATTTGTCATCTTCACTTAGAGTAGCAAGCAGTCTGACGGGAACATGTGAATAGGCGGTGAAAATCCACACCCTCAATTCAGGGCATGATTCACATCAATGTAATCATTCCATAAAACTCTGACACAAGCTAGAGTGGGAGTACAGGTTTTTTTAGCATTTGAACCCTAAAATGACTTGGCACTCCAGAATTCACCAGGAAATTTGGGGCAAAGAAAACTTTAGGCGTGTTAGTTATCACTACCCATAAAAGAGTTCTAATGCACGTCCCATGACCGCATCAAGGCAAGCGTGGATGCAAAAAATATTTTTTGTAAAACCATATATGACAAAAAAAGGGTAATTCACATGATAGGTGGCTCCAACACAAGATAGAATTACATTACATGAGATTCTATTCACTTACAACCATGTGTGATAGCTGAGTTGTAGCAGGCTTGCGACTAACATGCCAAACGGGATGTGGACGGTTTTTCCTGATGAGATGCAGAGCACAGAAAGATTTGGGGAATTGGGACAGTTGGACTATTTGTGACTGGTAGTAGGTGTGCTTTGATGGCAGGCATTGGAAATTTTGAGCGCATGTATACAGTAGTGGAAAGGAAAACGAGGCATACGTGGTGTCTTGGACGCTCGACTCAAGCAACGTGTGTGGTGCCATATTGTAAATGGTCATTTTGATAATCTCCACCAAACATTTACGGGATTTTGAGAACATCAAGGTGCATATTCATGAAGGTATATCGCCATCAAGAACTTAACCAAAAAATATAGAAGTATCAGTGCAATTTGTGATGTTTCTATCGACCCATCTAGAAAGTGGTCAAACTTGTAAGAACCTAGTGGATTGGAACACTGGAGGTAAATGCAAATGGTCAAAATTCCCTTGGCTGATCAATGTCAAAGTCTTGGGGTCAATGCACGGTGGGCCACGAATGTAATGACAAAAGTGCCCACACATGGATTTTAGGGACTCATGTATATCAGCAATGTAACAACAGCCATCACTGTGAACCGGGCGCGGTGTGCTAGCCTCAACAGGATGGTGTAGGCACCAACCGGCGGCAACGGCAACCAAAGGGAGGCCGGTGCACACCTTCCCGGGTTTGCAGAAGCGTAGGATCGTCTTGGGGGAGCACGTGAACACGGGTGGCACAGTGGGAGTAAATTATACTTGTTATTCAAGTGTCAACATACAAGACTATGTGTATATGATGACACATCCTAGGTGGCCCGAGGTTGCCGAGCCGTGCGCGGCTCCGTACGGACCTGGAATCACATAGCTCATCTTCCCAGCTTTCCAACATACCAAGAATCGCATCATTCCGTGAAGAAACTGCCGAGGTATGGCCGTTTCTGTGAACCACGGCAATCTGTAGCACCACTAGCGGCAGTGACGGCCGCCCGAAGCACCCTTTTTGGCAAGAACGCATCGGGGTGCCATTCCAAAGCTCCCTTGGCCCTCAATGATCCTTGATTCATTGAAAAACCGGGCCCCAAGGGGCGCTTTGGCCTTGTTGGGTCTTCCGAGGGTCGAGCCTTGGTCCTTGGGGATGAATTCCCGTCACCTGTTTTGCCCTCGGCCGGTCCAACCTTTGGCCGGGCGTAACTTCCTCAATTCTGGATGGATCGACCCCGTTCTTGGGTCGATCTTGCATATTTTTTTCCTGTAGATTCCAAATCTATAGTCAGATTTTACCTTCAAGGAATCCACAAGCCGTGATCAGTGCCATTGGCACTGTCCGGCTTACACTATCCCCCCCTTTAGGAGCGAGCCGCCCTGGTTCGCTCTTGATACTCCTGGAGGATGGCATTCACCCCGCCAACGTTGAAGTTGCGGGCAGGCTCCATGAGTTGTGGGCCGCATCGTAGCCCTTCCACTTGACGAGGTACTTTCATCCACGGCCACGGCGACGGTGGTCAAGGATGGCCTCCACTTCAAACTCTTATTCGTCCTCGATCAACACCGGAGGGGGAGGCTCTGAACTGCAACCAGGAAAATGCTCGGCTGGATCATGGTAGAGTTTGAGCTTGGATATGTGGAACACGTCGTGGAATGGCATGGAAGGCGGAAGGGCCAACCGTGCCACCACGGGTGTCTGCATTTTGAGCACCTTGAACGGACCAAGCCACCGGGGTTTCAACTTGTCCGACCGGACCCCGCGAAGCTTGACGTGCGCGCTGTTGAGAAGCACGTGGTTACCGACCTTGAATGTTGCGTCTGCGCATCGGCGGTCCGCTTGCACATTTTGTTGCACCTGCACCTTTGCCAATGCGTGCCGCGTCGCCACCCAAACCTGCGTGAAGTCACGTGCGGTAGACTCCACCGCGGGCAGGTTGCTTGCGACGTGCAAACTGAGGGGCGCTGCAGGCACCATCCCGTTCACCACCTCAAATGGCACCTTGCCGGTGGAGGCGGACGTGGCGGAGTTGTATGCCAGTTCAGCGACCGCTGGTCCTACGTCGTCTCATCCGGATCACCCACTGTACGGAGGAGCTGCTCCAGCATCTGGTTTGTCCACTCCGTTTGCACGTCAGTCCGGGGATGAAAAGTCATCGACAACTGCACCTTGCTGCCGTACCGCTCCATGAGTTCTTGCCAGAACTAACTCGTGAAGCGCCGGTCTCGGTCGCTCACAATGGACCGCGGCATGCCATGGAGATGCACCACGTGCTCGAGGGACAGCCGAGCCGTGCCTTCCGCGCTCACCGTATCACGCGTCGCAATGAAGTGCGACATCTTGCTCAAGCGATCCACAACCACCAACACCGCATTGTGGCCTGCCGCTGTCGTGGGCAAGCCCGTGATGAAATCCATGGAGATGTCCTGCCACGGCTGCTCGGGAATGGGCAAGGGTTGGAGGAGACCTGGGGTCTTCGTCCTCCATGCCTTGTGGCGCTAGCACACGTCACAACTCTGGCAGAATTCAGCCACCTCCGATGACATGGTGGGCCACCAAAAGAAGCGAGCCATCGTCTTCAATGTCTTATCGGCGGAGAAGTGACCGCTCGGGCCACTGTCATGGCACTCCTCCAAAATCAGCTGCCGAAGCGCGGGCACCGCGGAAACCACCACCTGCTACGTGTCGCGTCGTCGCCAATACGATGCCTCAAAGAAAAATCTTCGAGCCTCGTACTCCCCATGCACCTCATATCCCTCCATGAAGAGCTTCACAAGGAAGGCATCCTTGTGGATGGTGAGAGACGCAAGCTACATCATCAAGTCCGGTTGCCGTGAGAGGGCGTCGGCTGGGTTGATGCGACCCGGCCGGTACACGATCGCGTAGTCGAAGTGCGACTCGAGGTACTCCACCCAACGCGCTTGCCGCCGGCTCAGGTTCGGCTGCGTCTTGAAGTACTTCAACGCGTGGTGGTCCATGTAGACCGTTCATTTCCGCGCCTCAAGGTAGCACTGCCAGTTCTTGAAGGCGACCACGGCGAGCATCTCCTTGTCATGGGTGGCGTAGTTCAGCTCCGTCCCGCGTAACTTGCGTGAGTAGTAGGTGACCGGTTGCGACCCGTTGCCAAAGTCCTGCAAAAGGATCCCACCAATGGCCAGGTCCGATGCATCCATCGCCATTTAAAACTCACGGCCGCTGTCGGCCAAGTGCAAGGCCGGCACGGAGGTCAGAGCCCGTTTGAGATTCTCAAATGCTTCTTGTTTGCTAACTCCCCAACTCCACTCGCGATCCTTGCGAGCGAGATTGGAGAGTGGCACTGACACTCCCGCATAGCCAAGGATAAACCTACGGTAGTAGTTGCAAAAACCAAGGAACACATACACGTCGTACACACTACGTAACTTTGGCCACTCTTGCACGGCCGACACCTTGCGCGGGTCCATGGCAGTCTGTCCATTGCCAATTATGTGTCTAAGGAATTCAACCTTTCCCACGGTGAACTCACAACTAGAGAGTTTTGCAGAAAAAATCTCCGGCCTCAAAATCTCGAGGACCTTCTTCACATGCTCCTCATGCTCCTCTGCCGTCCTATACACCAAGATGTCGTCAAGGTAAAGCACCATGAAGTCATCCAAGTACGGCCAGAAGATTTTCATCGCCGCCATGAAGGTGGCCGGCAAATTGGTCAACCCGAAAGGCATCACGAGGAGCTCATAGTGACCGTAGCGCGTGCGGAAGGCCGTCTTTTCCACATCATCTACTGCGATGCGGATCTGGTGGTAGCCGGAACGGAGGTCGATCTTTGTGAAGAAGCAAGCCGCACGGAGCTGATTGAAGAGCTACTCGGCTCGTGGAAGCGGGTACCGGTTCTTGATGGTCAACTCGTTCAACGCCTGGTAGTCCACGCGCATGCGCATCTCCCCCGTCTTTTTTTGCACAAACAAGACAGGTGCAGCATAAGGAGACGAGGATGGGCGGATGAAGCCCTGCTCTGTCATCTCGGTCAGCTGCTTCTTGAGCTCTTGCAGCTGCTCATTGCTCATGCGGTATGTTGCACGAACAGGCGGGCGCACTCCAGGTTTGAGGCCGATGCGATGGTCCACGTCCTGCTTTGGTGGCAAACCCACTGGGAGAGTGTCGGGGAACACGTCCTCAAACTTTGTACACACCTTCTGAAGCCCCTCGAGCACCGCGGCAAACTTGCCTTGGACCCCCAGCTGCTCACAAGTTGCCCCATGCGCCACAGCAGGCGCCATGTCCTCTGGTTTGTTGAAATCGTTCTTCACGTCCTACACGAACGCCAAAAAAATCTGCTCCTTTTTCCGAATCACTCGCTTGAGCTGCACCAAGTTCAACATCATAGGCGCCGATTCCTCCTTGCAAGGCACCAACTACTGCGGCGCTTCCTCCCCGCAAGTCTCCTCCTCCGCGGCCTCTTCCCCGGACCACGTAGGCAGGGGATATTCCTTGTCTTTGAGCTTGACTGAGACGGTGTGCACCTCCCAATGGACGATGGGGTTGTACTTGTGGAAGAAGTCATGACTGAGGACCACATCGTAATCCTTCATCGGACACACCCGGTATACGGTTGTCATGCGAAGCTTCCCCATGCGAATGGAGAGGGGATGGGCCAGGTACCCCACCTCAATCGTGCCGTCCACTTGGTTAGCGGTCCGCTTCTTGCTCGTGAGTGCAAGGCCCCACTTTCAAGCACACTCCATGCTCACAAAACTGTGGCTTACGCCACAATCCAACAGGCTCCCCACCTTCCCCTTGACACCTTTCACTCGCTCCTCCAAGAGAAGTGCGGGCTGCTCCACCTCATGTCCCACGTCCCATGCCTTGACCTAAAAAACCCCCTTATTTGTCGCAAGGCGTTCGGGTGGACGGTCAACTGGCGGTTTGGATTGAGAGGAGCCAGGAGTAACGCCATCTACTCTCTGCTCTCCTTGTTTCCTGACTCCTTTGTTGCATTCTCTGCTTCCTTTGTGGCTTGCTTTCCCTTCCCTTGCCTCTTACCCTTACCGTCCCCCTTCTCTGGACTTTGAGAATCACGCGCAATGTGGCCAGGCTTGCCACAGTTGTAGCACTTGCATTGTTGCAATGCACCAATCTCCATGGACGTGTCCTCGCTCTCGGCCCGCTTGCCGTAACCACCACCAAAGAAGTTGTGGCTGTTGGCATAAGCCTGTTGCAAGTGCAAGTCGTATCGCTCTGCTACTGAGATCATCCGTGGCAGGTTGTCATTGAGGTCGTGCATCACCATCACAGCGCGAGCTTTGTTCTTGAGGCCTTTGCTGTAGTGGAAGCACGATTTGTGAGAGTCAAACCCACAATTGGCAACAATATCACAAAACCTGCAGATGTAGTCTGCGACGCTGCCAGTTTGGCGAAGTTGACGTAGCTTTGCACGCGCGTTGTTCCTCACGTCACCCACGGTGAAGCGATTGACGAATGACTCCGTGAACTCCTTCCACGAAGTCGGCCATTTGAGGGTAGGGTCACTACTACTGGAGGTTGGAGCCAATGGGGTTGACATTCCGGTTGCGACCGCAATGCCGGTGACCATTACTGCTCCACTGCCATGTGGATTGGACTGCATCACATCGGCCCACCAATCCAATGATGCCCCTCTCAATAGGGTCATGGCATAGTCACGACGCACCTCGTACCTTGAGACATCCACGTCGATGGCGGTGAAGTACAATTCCAGTCCAAGTATCCAAGCGTACGGAGTTGGCCCATCCTTCTTCGATGGGTCAAACGGCTCCGGCTTGGGCGGGCTCGGGACGCCCACCGCAGGTATGTTTGCGGTGGCAACTGCCACTGGTGTTGGCACTGGACGCTTCGCAAGCTCTTGATTGAGGTACACATTTTGCTTCTCCAACAATTCCATCTTGGCCTGCATGTCAGCAAGAAACTTTTGCAGTGCTGCGGCTGCTATTGCTTTGCCTTGTGGGTCAAACGCCGCAGCCGACGAGGACAAGCCGGTTGAAGTCATCTTGCGCCCGGTGCAACTTCCTCCGGTTACCTCCATGTCACAGGAGTGCATGGTTGGCCTTGGAAATGGATCTGCCAAAGAGACGAGATGCGTGCTGGTCTATGCTGGCCAGGAGAGGTTTCCATGTAGATGATTGTGCCCCTGAGCCAAGGGTGGCTCTGACACCAATTGTGAACCGGGCGCGGTGTGCTAGCCTCAACCGGATGGTGTAGGCACCAACTGGCGGCAACGGCGACCGAAGGGAGGCCAGTGCACACCTTCCAAGGTTTGCGAAAGTGTAGGATTTTCTTGGGGGAGCACAGGAGCATGTGTGGCACAGTGGGAGTAAATTGTACTTGTCATTCAAGTGTCAACATATAAGACTATATGTACACGATGACACATCCTAGGCGACCCGAGGTCGCCAAGCCGTGCGCGGCTCCGTACGGACCTAGGAAGAGTGTGATTGCCTCAGCATCACATAGCTCATCTTTCCAGATTTCTAACGCACCAAGAATCGCATCATTCCGTGAAGGAACGGCCGAGATATGGCTGTTTCCGTGAACCACAGCAATTTGCCGCTGGCAGCACCACTAGCGGTGGTGAGGGCCGCCCAAAGCGCCCTTTCTGGCAAGAACACATTGGGGTGCCATTCCGAAGCGCCCTTGGCCATCAATGATCCTTGATTCATTGACAAACCGGGCCCCAAGGGGCGCTTTGGCCTTGTTGGGTCTTCCTAAGGTCGAGCCTTGGTCGTTGGGGATGAATTCCTGTCACCTGTTTTGCCCTCGACCGGTCCAACCTTTGGCCGGATGTAACTTCCTCAATTCTTGATGGATCGACCCCGTTCTTGAGTCTATCTCGCACAGTTTTTCCTGTAGATTCCAAAACTGCAGTCAGACTTTATCTTCAAGGAATCTTCAAGCCGTGATCAGTGCCATTGGCGCTGTCCGGCTTACAATCACGTATCTCACTATTGGAGGTGAAGGAATTATGGTGACATCATCAGACTAGTTGTATCATCATCTTTTGTGTCAAGAAGATATCCGCAAGTACATGGGAGGGAAAGATTAGATTACTACATCTGGCTAATGGTGCGTTTATACATGAGTAACATCCTTGCCATCAAAGAAACTGGTGCAAAAGATGGCTTGAAAGCCATTGACAGCACTTTTTTTGTGCTTTTCATAAAAAAATTCCATCATGCCATCGCAAATGAGATGGCAGTGGCATGAAGAAATGGGTGAGGAGAATTTTTTTCAACTAAAATTTTCAAAGCCGTTGTCCATATCTCTCGATGGCCGTGATCCCACAAATCTGCTTTCTAGTTGCAACCCATGGCACATCTAGTAATGTTTTTAGGGTTTTTTTTTGCTCATTTTGCCCACACAGAGGACCAGACACTCGTTTCCAAATCAAAGCATCTTTCAAGCGACATGTCCATTTGTTTCAACATTTTTTTGTACATTGAACATGATTAATAATACTCAATAAATGCTTTGCCTTGAGTGTTCTTTGCAAGTTAGGGGAGATCCTGAGGAAACTACTTGGATAACTATTAAAATCAATGTTTTCATCTATTGATGATGTTATGCAAATAGTATTGAACTATCTTCATGGATAGATTGTAGCCAGGTAGTTAGGTTGTACTATGTTACACCGGGCACTTGCGTGATTTGGGATAAACACTAAGCATGCTCCAACGTCAAGAGTTGAAACGCATGCCCGAATACATATTACTACATGGGTGCATCACATTTTTTGTCCCGCACGTGCACAACCTCCTCTAGCATGATAATTTCTGGGTTTTTGCACCAATCTACCGAGTGCATTTTGGCCAACGCCTCTTCAATTTTTCTCAATGAGACGACTCAAGCATTGTGACCTGTACCTTTGTTTGAGAAATATTTGGTCAACTTCTTGACGGGACTGGAAGTTTACAAAGACCCCCAATGCAACGGGTCGTGTCTCCAGCTCCTGCTCTAAAGTCGTCGTTGGAGTTTGCAGAGTGGCGTTCTCAGTCCGCGTCAGGGTTGAACCCCCTTCGCAGGACTGAGGGGCAATCGTCATCAACGACCCAGAGCAGGGAGACTCGAATATTTTGAGTCTCCGGAGGCCCATTTCCGTTTTTAACCAAACCCCTGGTTTTGGGACCCAAATCAGGGGTTTTTACCTCGAGCTCGTGTGTTCGCACAAGATTTTTTGTTTATTTTATGTCAAATTTTGTCGCAAACGAACTTCAATTTACGTTTTGACGTTTTGGCGCAAAATCGTCGCGTGCGAGGTACGCTGGTGATTTCGCGCCAGTCCTCTCGTCCTCACCCTCACTCCCCCTATCCCTTGTCCTCGCTTGCTTGCTTGCAAGGAGGGCTAGGGGGGGCGAGGGCACGAGGCCACGAGGCCTCTCCCTTGAGGCCCTTGTGGCCCCTCAGCCGTCGATCGGACTGAGGCCGCGATCGGCGGTTGGCGGCTGGCCGGCTGGTGGCCGGCCGGTCGCTTGGCTGGCCGCCGGCCGTCTAGCTGGCCGGCAGCGAGGTGGCCGGCGGCCAGCGAAGTGCTGGCCGTCGGCCAGCCCTCGCTGATGCGAGGGGTGGTGCGCAACCACCCTTTCCTTCAGTGAGGAGGGAGGGCCGAACCGGCCCTCCTGCTGCATTCCTCCCCACTTGTTATGAACCGTCTCGGTTCATGAACAACAAGCTGGGTTGTCAGTTAGTGAGTCATCAACATTGTGAAAGAAGATTAATAAGTTCAATCACCAGCTAGACATGAACACGTGCATGGTACTTGGACATAAGCTGCAGCTTGTAGGTCAGCATGGTTAGCAGCCTCCCCCCTTTAGGCTGGAGCGTCCGCGCGACAACCATGTTGGGCGTCCCCAACCTCCTAGGGTCCCTGTCCATGAGTGCTGCCCCGTGGGAATGTTGTTCACTTTTTCCGCATTCTGGTGGTTCATCATGCCACGCGTCGATCTGTGCGAGCTGCAAGCTCCCTCCAGTACTCGTTGACCACCCTTGTGGGAAACCCAGATTCGAGCTCCCATGAATCATGTTGAGATCCACAACCGGCCAAATGAACGAGGCACTCCCTAACAACGTGCAACCAAGGAGTACGCTCTCTGTGCTAGAGTAGGCAAAGGACCTTGTATTGGCCGTCGGCAGCAAGGACTACTGGCGGTGGTTGAACGGTTCCGTGTGCCGTGTATGGAGCCAACAGGCTCACATGAAATACGTCATGTATCTTCATACTCGGCGGAACTAGCAATCACTATGCCACTAGCCCGATGCATGCCACAATGGGAAAGGGCCCAATCCACTTCGGTAGAAGTTTTCTTGCCCCTGGCGACTTCAGCTAAAGGTTTTTAGTGCTAAGTAGCACTTTATCACCGATGTCAAATAAGACCTTCCGGCGACCTTTGTCGGCATATGCCTTTTGTCGCTGCCGAGCTGCTTGAAGGTGTCCCTTCGCCTCCTGTAACAAGGAGTCGATGCGCTCGGCAAAGGCTTGAGCAGAAGGAACCTGTCCTCCTGTACTCCCACTCTTCACTAATGAAGAGGGTACCACTGGATGCTGACCACTGTTCAACACAAACGGTGTGAACTCTGTGGACTCTTTCACCGAGTTGTTCACCGCTAACTCCGCCGATGCTAGACATTCGTCCCAATCATGCATGACAGGGTCCACGTACATGCAGAGCATCTGCTTCGGAGTGCGATTCATGGGCTCTATTTTTCTGTCAGTTTGAGGGTGAAATGTTGTCGACATTTGCGACTCTCGCCTTTCTGGAGGACTAAGGCAATACATGGGTCTGAACGGAGGAGTCGCCTCCAGTTGCAGCGGAATCGTGTGGTCCATGTGTCTTTCTAGTGGAAGCCCAGCCGGTGGGTTTTGGAATACATCCAAGAACTTTGCCAATAGAGATTTGATCTCTTGTGGCGTGTCTTCCTTCACGTCGTCCTCCACTTTCTGCACCTGAGCCAAGAAGTATCGACAACCTTGTCGAATACATCTCTTGACCTGCATCGCAGACAAGCTGGCATGGAATTTGAGTCGGGTCGGTGATAATTTTGCACTCGAAATCAACGTAAAGCGGCGTTGTCCTTTTCGGAGGATCAAATGCTTTGATTCAAAGTACATTAGAGCCTTGTTTTCACGGAGCCAGGGATTGCCTAGCACCACCTCAAACGGGACAAGAAGGTTGAGTACCTTCAACGCGACACTCTGTGTGTACTCTCGAATGCAAATTTCTGCTTTACAAGTACCGATCATGGGTACTGTACGGTTGTCACTGACAACAACTACGCCATTTGATGGCTCGTACTTCAGGCCAACCTGTCAGGTAAATCCAAGGCTAACAAAAGATTTGTCTCCCCCAGTGTCAGCAAGTACGTTCACGGGAGCACCAACTAGGTGTCCTTTGAACTGTATCGTCATGTTGCCTCCACTCTTCCGAGTGAAGAGACTCGACGACGGCAAGCCAAGTTTGTGATAAACACGGAATCTGTACGACGGGCGTTGTAACTCCCATGATTCACCCATTCGAATCCACATCTTGTGGGCACGTGTGAATTCGGCTAGCACCTTCCAGTCCTGAAATTTGACTGGGTCAAAATCGTCGACTAAAGGTACTGCGAACGTGATTGAACTCATTGCTTTGAGGGCGTTTGCTTCAATCACTGCGTCATAGAACCCTTGCACAGTGGTTGGTGTCGCTACCACTAAGCATGTACAATCATGCATCTCGTCTGGAGATGCAAGGTTTAGTGGGCAATGTCGGTCTGCAAGTGTAGAATGTGGTTCAACAAGAGGAGAAAAAACAACAGAGAAATATGAACTCGTCAAAACTCAAATTGTTTAACATCCTCATCTGAATACATGAGCCCACACTCATGATCTAGTTTTACCCCTGAGTGGTACCCACTAACGTCACTCAGGGATGGGGAAAACCCGCCCCACGACCTTGTCCGTGACCACGGCTGGGCCCATCGCCGCTACCGCGACCCTGTCCACGGCCTTGTCCGCGGCCTTCTGCTGCACCATCCCCACGAGGTGCTACTACCGGAGCTAACGCCACGGCCCCTTGTCTACAACCAGCAGCTTCAGGACACTGAGCCTTAAAGTGGCCCGGCTGCATGCAGTTGTGGCAGAGCCCTTCGCGGAAGGATGCGTTGTAACGCTCACGCGCCGCCTGCAGCTCGTCATTCTTACGGCTGCGGCTGTTGTTGGGGCCCTTGTATCCACCAGCCTTCTTGGCTGGAGGGTTTGCAGGCTGCTTGCCCTTTGCCCCGCCTCGCTCTCTAGCTGACCCACCAATCGATGTAGCATCCATGCGCATGTGGCGGCCTTTCTATGCAAGCGCGTTTGGCCATGCATCAGAGTAGTGCTTCGGGTTCGCCGAATACACTTCGCTCATGTAGTCGCGCAACGCCCTCCAGCTTGTCCAAGCTTGGCCAATGGCTATCGTGGTGGTATTGTCCTTCAGCTTCTCGCTGGTGAGACCATCACGTAAGTACTCCAGCAGTATGCACTCCGGGTACTTGAAGGCCTGAGTCCCATCGCCCTCGGTGAAGCTTTCGCCTTTCTCTATGAGTGCGGCAAACTCGCTCAAGTAGGATTCGAGCAAGCTGCCTAGCTGCCTGAAGTCCTTGATCTTGTGGAAGGCGCGCTGCGCCTCCTCACGTTGGGTGCACTTCTTGCGCATGATCGCGTAGAAGGCCTCCCATGATATGGGCTGTCACTTGAGGTGCGGCTGCTGCGCAGTCTACTCCTTGACCACATACTTGAAGAGTTTGTCTTCAAGCCGCGCCGTGGCAAGGTCACCCCACTGGTTGAGTGGAGCCTTGTGGACACGTAGAACGTGCTCCATGCGGTTTAGCCAGTCGGTCAGCTTTATGCCCATGCAGAAGATCTCCACACTATGGAGGAAGGACGTGTTCATGAACGACCCCGAAGTCGTCAAAGTAGGCAAGTCGTTGCTGCCACCGGCAGTGGCATCCGTAGCTGCAACACGCTATACTTGCTGCTACATCTGCAGCTAGGTCACGCTATGCAACGCCTTGTCAAGGTCGTTACATCGGCGGCTTGCCTTATGGGCGATCAGGCGCTACAACTACGATCGAGGTCTGTGATGCTCTGCCTGAAGTGGGCCAGCAGATTGGCAAATGCAAACTTGAGCTCTGATTTTGTCAGAGCATCGGTGATAGCCTCCAAGGCCTCGCATTTTCCGTGCACCCTTACCCACTGCATGAGGGTATTGTTCACGTACACGTCATTAAGGAGTCACACCTTTTGGAGGAGACTGTTTTCAGTGACGACGCTCGAGTGGACGCTACCTTGCCCCATTGCGGCCACATCGTAGGAAGAGGGGTCCACCCCCATTCCTCCTAGTGGTGTCATATCTCCACCGTCGGTGGTGATGCAGATTTGGCCTGCCGCCTCAGTAGTAAACTCTGCGAGCCTATGACGGTCATTGCGAATCGCCTTTGTAGCAACGTCGTCCGGCTCATTCTCGTAGGAACTTCTTGTGTGGCTACTTTCAGCGCCCTTGCTGCTCTCAGTAGTCTCGCTGCCGTTGGCAGCTTTAGGCGATATGGCGGGCACCTTGCCCTTCTCGAGCAATCGGCTCGAGTTTGCCGCACGATGATGGCGATGGTCACGATCCTCGTCGCCTTCGCCATCGTCGGTGTCGTGCTCGTCGTCAAGGTCCCCCTCCGGGAGATCCTCCTCCATCGCGTCGTCCGTCGCATGGGGGTTGCCGACATGCGCGTCGACGTGCTCGTCGAGCACCTTTTCGGCCTCCACACGCTTCTCAGTATCACCGAGGTTGGCGTCGGTTGCCTTAGGCGGTACTGTTGCCTTAAGCGGTTTTGTTGCCTTTGGGTTGGCAACCGTGCTCGCGGCAGTGGCTCCCAAAATTTGGAGTCCGCCGAGAGCTCGTGGTGAGGCCGTCACCACCTTGCCCTTGTTGATCTTGGACGGTCCGGCACTTTCCATCTCGTCGTTTGTGCAATCTAGCACGTGAAGGTTGTTGTGAGGATCACCGCACAACGAGGAGGAATCGCCTCCTAAGATGTTTCTCTCACGATCGGTGAGGCAATCATAAGTTAACTTTCTATTTTCCTAGGCTGCCACGTCGGCACAAGGTCGTGGGTTTTGAAACTAGTCTTCCTAAGCCGTGACTCACGGCTATTGGCAAGGACTAGTACCTAGGCAAACATAATATTACAAGGCAAGGAAATGACAAGGGATGTGAGTGTCGCTCACAAAACAAGAGCGAGGAGTGCGAAGAGGAATTCTAAAGAAAATTCCTAACAGTCTTTCACTCTTTCTTCTACTTCTTATCTTCCTCTTGTCTTCTTGTCTTCCTTGGTCTTCTCTTCACGCTCCTTGACGCCTCTTGTATTCTTGAGCAGTGTCTCCCTTGAGCCGACGGCGTTGGCGAGCCGCCAATAATCCTCAAGGTGTCACTTTCCTTCTTTTTAGGGTGCTCTCAGGCCATGAGAGTCACTAAGCTTGGAAAGAGGTACTGTCCTAGTTTTTGGATGAAGGAGTTTTGAAGGTGCCTTGAAAATGGGGAGGATTTTGTGGGTTTTGAGGGTAGGAACTCCCCATCCCGCCCCACAAAGATCCTCCTAGCCCTCTGGAACTTAGGAGAGGCTGGAAGGAAGAGTCTCTACCAAGTAGAGCTCTTTTCAAGCTCTCTAATGCCCTTTATGACGCTTCAATCCGTGAAGTGTAGATGCCGTAGTCCCTTATGGCATTTCTGCTACTTCTTGTAGCTGCCAGCGGTGTTTTATCTATGTCGTAGCCGCCATTTCCGTCAAACTCTTGGTCGTGAGGGTCGTCTGGCTCTGATACCACTGTAACGGGTCGTGTCTCCAGCTCCTTCTCTGAATTTGTCGTCGGAGTTTGCAAAATGGCGTTCTTAGTCAGCGTCAGGGTTTTACCTCCTTCGTAGGAGTGAGGGGCAATTGTCATCAATGACCCAAAGCAGGGAGACTCGAATGCTTTGAGTCTCCGGAGGCCCATTCCCGTTCTTAACCAAACCCCTGATTTTGGGACCCAAACCAGCGGTTTTTACCTCAAACTCGTGTGTTCGCACGAGTTATTTTGTTTATTTTATGTCAAAGTTTGTCACAAACGAACTTTGATTTACGTTTTGCCTTTCTGGCGTGAAATCGTTGCGTACGAGGCACGCTGGCGATTTCACGCCAGTCCTCTCGTCCTCACCCTTGCTCCCCCTATCCCTCGTCCTCGCTTGCTTGTTTGCAAGGAGGGCGCGGGGGGGCAAGGGCATGAGGCCACGAGGCCTCACCCTCGAGGCCCTCGTGGCCCCTCAGCCGCCAATCAGGCTGAGGCCGCTGTTGGCGGCTGGCCGGCTGGTGGCCGGCCGGTCGCTTGGCCAGCCGCCGGCCGTCTAGCCGGCCGGCAGCGAGCTGGCCGGTGGCCTGCAAAGTGCTGGCCGCCAGCCAGCCCTTGCTGACGCGAGGGGTGGTTCGCAACCACCCCTCACTTCAGCAAGGAGGGAGGGCCGAACCGGCCCTCCCGTTACACCCAAAATCTCAGAAGATTTCTTACAAAGGACATCCACACCATGATGGTACACCCATTTATTGCTTTGAGCATCCAATAATTTAAACATGCCTCATTCTTGCTTTCCACACTTGTATACATGGTTTTGACTATTCGAGCTCTTACTAAAAAATCAAACATGCTACTAAATGAAAGAACTCAAGTGAACAATTATAGCGGCTGTAAAAGTCCAACTCCTACACATACTCATTGTGAGGGTTTGCAAAGTGGCATCTAGAACTTGCTTGAGGCTTGGGAAACATGTCATTGATGACAAGGTCTAGGAAAAGTAAAGAAATCCGAGTCCCCAGATGTAGCGCGGGCCGGCTTCTCCTCATGGCTTGAACAGGTCCTGGACTGTGGGGAATTGGATGGGATGGATTGAGGGTCGGAGACCCTCAATCACTGCGGTTTTGGCCCAATGGGCCAAGCTTCCCATGCCAATTCGTTACATTGGTATCAGAGCGCCAGGGTTCGAGTCCCTCTGTTGACGCCGAGGCGGGTCCACTCCTAGGTGGGAGGAGTGTAGCGCGGGCCGGCTTCTCCTCATGGCTTGAACAGGTCCTGGACTGTGGGCGATTGGATGGGATGGATTGAGGGTCGGAGACCCTCAATCACCGCGGTTTTGGCTCAATGGGCCAAGCTTCCCATGCCAATTCGTTACACCAGAGGTCCTCTTCAATTTCAACCCCTTGTCATGGATCCCAAACAAGGGAGTAGTAAAAAAAATTGATGTATTTGTACAGTATTTCCATGTTCAAACCCAAACTTCAAGCTAGTTGACCTTTGAGTACATTCTCAAAATGACAGTGCAAATCATCGTGTGTAAGAAATGTAAAGTGGTCTTGTGTTGTCATTGATTCTCTCTCTCTCTCTCTCTCTCTCTCTCTCTCCCTCTCTCTCTCCCTCTCTCTCTCTCCCTCTCTCTATCTATCTCTCTCTCTCTCTCCCTCTCCCTCTACCCTCCTGTCTTTTTTTTTCTCACAATGAGGGACAAGCAAGAAAGACGGCGCAAGGCCACTGGCACCAACCTTGAGGCCCTCATGGCTAGCCATCCCGTCAATAGGTCACCATTTGACTAGTGGCCAGCAAGTGGCTGGCTACATTCTAGCCCTCCCTTAAGAGAGGGGTGGCAACTGGCTACTCCCCGACTCTTGCGATTTGGGAGGGCCAAAACAGCCCTCCCGCTGCATTCCTCCCTACCTATTATGCGCCAACCCGGTTCATGAACAAGTAGGGTGTGATAGTGAATCACCAACATTTGAAGCGAAAGAAAATTTACATCTTTCAATCAATTGCTAAGACATGAACACATGCATCAACACCTTGACCTAAGTTGCCTCTAGGGTAGTACGACAATTGACCTCTCTCCCTCGAGATGGAGGATCCAAGCAATCACCATGCTAGGTGCCTTGAACCTCCATGTATGATGTCTATGTACGATTACTACCCAATAAGGTTAATGCTGTTAACAATATCCATGTTCAGGTGGTGCCACCTGCCACAGGTATATTTATATGAGTTACTCGCTCGCTCTAATACTCGTTGACCATGACGGTGGGTGAAAAGGATTCAGCTCTGTTTGTTCTACTCACTTTGATAAACATTTCAATAAACAAGGTACACCCTAGCAATCCACAATCAGAGTGTACATTCTCGGTGTTGGAGTGCGCAATGGACATTGCATTGAGTGTCTACATCAAGGATGGCAGGTGGTGGTTGAACTCTTTTTTCTACTGTGTATGGAGATACTAGGCTCCAAAATGCATATTTTCTTTACATGATTGGTTGTTTTGGACAAACAACAACAAGTTGTGGTTGGTCATGACTGTAACGCCCCCCTCCACATACTTAAGGGAAAAACGCCACCTCTTTAATGCATGTACCACAACAAGGAGTTATAGGCCACAAGTTCAATATCGTGTTTTACCTGNGAATCTTGCAATTTTCACCTTTGACATATCACACTGTACCTCCCAATGTTGCAACATATCTGAGAGAGCTAAGACAAACAAAGTAGTAAGAAATCTATTGACTTTGAAACACATATCATAGTCAAATATCCATTCCTATCGCGTTCGTTTTGAGTGAGCCTAGTGAGGAATCCTTCTAGGGTCGATTTCTCTTGCATGAATAAATGGAAATAGTTTGTTAGACCAAGGAAATACCAGATGTTCCTAACAGGCTATCCATCTTGATCTACCCATTTTCCAGGTACCCCTTGATTTGTTTTTCAACCTCCTATCTTTCTGGCGGTCTAAGGAAATACATAGGTATAAGCAAAGGAGTTGCTTGGGTTGCAGTTGCATTGTGTGTCCAATGTGTCATTTTAGTGGAAGCCCAAGTGGTAGATCTTGGATTATGATTGAAAGCTTGTCCAACAAAGATCTTATCTCCTATGGGATGTATTCCTTCACTTTTTCATCCATGTTCTATAGATGGGCTAAGAGACTTTGACACCGTGTCACGTATGCTCTGTGACATGTATCAAGTCTAACCTGGCGTGGCACTTAAGTCGGCTAAGTGATGTTTACATGCTCCTAGTTAAGGTTAAGCGAAGCTGCTTCTCTTGAATGATCTAACGCTTTCATTCAAAGTAATTAGGACCTTGGTTTCACGGAACCAAGGATTGCACAAAACCACGTCAACAGGGTCAAAAAGGTAGACTATACCCTACGTGATGCTTGTTGCATATCATTGAATGAAGGTTTTCCTTTCCAGGTACAAACAACGGGTATCATACTATTGTCACTGACAACAACTGTGTCATCTAATGTCACATTCAATCCCACCTGTCGGGTGAAACGGAGGCTGAAAAATGAGCCATCTCTCCCAGTATTAACAAGAACTGTTGCAAGGGCATCCGCTAGGTTTCCTTAGATAACTACCTACTACCCTGAAGTATTTCACCCATTCTGTCCACATATCATGATTATGTATAAATCTTATAAGTACCTTCCAGCTTTTACATTTCATCTTGTCAAAACCATTGAGCAAAGATGCCGCAAGTGATATTGTACTCTTTGTCTTCTAAGAGCTTGCCTCAATCATAAAAACACATTATTCAGTGAGGTTGGTATTGCCACAACCAAATAGATCTAATCATTTGATTCTTTTGGATACACAAGGTTAAGTAAGCAATGGCAATAAAAAAGCATATAGTGTGGCTCAATTGTAGGAGAAAAACAACAATGCAGTTCAAACACATCACGAATTCAAAATTCTTCATATCTTCATGAGAAAGAATGGTGAATATGTAAAAACAAGTGAATTTTTTATATGAGTATGTATGAAAAGCGTGTTGCGTTTCCCCCCTAAGTGATCCCCACTAATGTCACTCAGAAAGAGGGAAACGTCAACCCATGATCCCACTACAACAAAGTCTATAGCACGGTTCTTTGATCAAGTTTACAAAGTCTGCCACATACTTCTTCTTTCTTCCGCCCTCACCTTATGGTAGAAACACCCTTACCTCTACACACACCCTTGTTAGCTACAAGCATTGGAGGACCAGGTTCAATCGCAAGAAATACTGGTGCTATGTTTTTCCACAAGTAGTCCCATTACCACAGCTACAACCCTGTCCAATACCCTGTCCCTGGCCACTTGTTGTACCATCTCCATGAGCTGTCGCAGCTGTAGCCAATGTCGTGGCCTTAGGCTAGTTCGTGGTGAAGTGGCCAGTCTGCATGCGGTAATGGCAGGGCCCTTCATGGAAAGCCATAAATCAATGCTCATGCATTGTCTACAGCTCATTGGTGTCATGGCAGAAATTGTGGTTTGGGGCCTTCTTGGCACGAGTCTTCTTGACGTAAAGATTTGCATGCTACTTGTCCTTTGTCCCATCTCGCTTTCTAGCTGTCCGTCCGCCCCCCATACCATCAATGTGCATGCCACGGCCTTGCTGCACATGCGCTCTCAGCCATGCATATGAGTAGTGCTTTGGGTTCACCGAGTACACTTCTCTCATGTAATCACGTATTTTCCTCCAGCTCAACCAGGCTTGGTTTGTTATACTGGTGGTGGTATTTTCCTTCAACTACTTGCTGCCAAGGCTGTCATGTAAGTATCATAGAAACACTTTTGCTACTTGAATGCCTGTTTTGCATTGTCCTTGGCGAAGCTTTTGACTTACTCCGTCAGCACTTTGAGCTCCCTCAAGTAAGATTCAAGCAAAAAGCTCAATTGCTTGAAGTCATTAAGCTTTCAGAACACCGACGGTTCTTCCTCATGCTGGTTATGCTTCTTGTGCATAACAACGTAAGAATTTTCCACAAACATGGGCTGCCACTCCAGGTGTGGCCACTACGCATCCCACTCCTTCATCAGGTTATCACTTCTTTTGTATCTTATATGGTAAAACATGAAGTGAACAGCTGGCGGTGTGATGCCCTACTCCGAGAGTAATGTGCAATCTAATTATTATAAACATGTTTGAACCTGGGACATAATTAGGTCCTACCTAGTTTGCATGTGTGCGATGATTCTGTGGGGTGTTTCATAAAAAAGGTCTCTTAGATTTTCGTTCACTCCTTTGTGTTGTACGAGTTGATCGCGGCTGGACAGAGGTCACGTGTTGCGACCTAAGTGTTGATGCGGCTTGCGATTGAAATAGTGGAGGTGGGAGGGGGGACATGCATGTTCAGAGTTGTCACTCAAATTTGAGCGACTGAACTCAGCTGCAAGGGTGGAAGTTGTGCCGGCAGCGAGATTCATACATAGATAAGTAGAGGAAAACAAAAATTTTCCGAGAAACTGCAGACTATTTCTGGTTTGGAACTGTTCAATAACTCGTCCCCAGTTGCTGGAAATAGCTTTAGAAAATACTCCTTCCACGATGACCATGCGAATCATCCTGGGGATATCATAATATGTGACATGAGACAACTGTGTTATACAACAATTTACACATTGGAACCTTGACTGGTAGACCTCCTCTCATGAGCTTTGGTAGTGCAAAAATAACCCCACATGAAGGTGGCCCTGCTCCAGAAGGGCCAGTGATCATCTACCACCAGACATGTTGTGCCCATCTCGGCCACAACGTCGGATCGCTCATGGTAGGAGGCATCTACTACTACAGAGGTGGTGGTGGGGCAAAGAGGCGCAGCGGTTACATGGAATTTACTAGGTGGTAAGTAGGAGGGCATTGAGTTCCAATGGAGGGTACGAGCATGGTGATCATGTACACCCACCATAGTGCCACGATGATGCCCATTGCTGATGTGGTGGCTGTCACCACTGCCGTTATTGCCGCTTCTGCTGCTTACGCTGATGTTGTTGGTATTGCTACCACTTTTAGTGCTCCAACATCTTTTGCTACAGTTCCAGGAGAAAGCACCAAAAAGTGTCGTCTTGTCCATGATGCCTAAAAGTCTGGCTGTCGTAACCGCATCCACGACCACGTCCTTTGCCACCTTGAGGGTAGCCTCTCCACATGCCCCAAGTTTGGGTGGTGTCAACCGTGGTCTGAGTGGCTTCTCTCTCTGAGATCTGAAGACTGTAGGCTGTGGGTATTGGCACACTGGACTCACATCGGTCTTCTTTGAGGATAACTTTGTAGCTGCACTATTGAGTGCACACCACTTCCTTATCCTCTCCTTCAAATTCTTGGATTGGTGTAGAATGAAAGAAGTCCCTATGCAATTCCTTGTATGGTTCTTTGAGGTGAAAAAACACTGTGTCTAGCCACTCTGACACAGTTCATACAGGTGTGCACAGGTTCTCATGCAAGGTGTGACTCATGCAATGTTTGGTGATCATGTTCAGAATCACTTTGACATGATGTTTCTAGGAATGTTTTCCGTGTACCCTTATGGGTTTGTTCACTCCAAGGTGGATGAGAGACATACTGAAATCATGTGAAAAAAACGAGAAGGTAAAGCAATGATAGTATTTATGAAAGAGAATATTATTGGTACATGTATTCATCTTATGTCTCTCAGGAGCAATATTTCTCAAATGGTTTTTGCCTAAATTCTCCTTCGGTAGAAGTAGAACTGCTTGATGACGCTGATGGATTGTCGTCTAAACATTGATAAAGCTAGACTCATTTAAGTGGATTATGACTTGCTTAATCCACAAAGTAGTCACGTTTCTTACAACCTTTATCTACCTATAGAGTTGCACTGTTCAATTTAATCACTCCGTTTTTCCAAGGGATGGCTTGTCATTAATTTGTCCAGGCACAAAATGCAATGCAAAACACCCATTGCTCTGTCCCAAACTCAGAGATGGGTACACCCGGCTTTGGATGGAGGTTATGTTTTTCATCACAAAGGGTTGTAAGGAGCGCCATGACTTGCTCATCTTGGTGCTTTACATGATTCTGCCAAGCCTCATACAACCAAATGGCCCCAATCCATGGATTGGTGGGGCCTTTACCTCAACCGCCTG